>VXAC01003058.1:582233-620985 GCA_013399225.1 Rhipidura dahli | reverse complement strand
AAAAAAAAAAAAAGAAAGATGAAAACATGAACATGAAAAAAGCCCGCATTGGAACAAAGTCTCTATCTTGCATTTAAATAGACCATACCAATTCACTTTGTAAATAACATCTGAATATAAAATTACATATTAAGAAGAAAAAATCAACTGTCTCTCAAAATCTATTTGAGACAAAAAAGAAAAAAAAAAACTTTCTGTTTGAATTGCAATCATCATTATTATTATATGGTAAGCACATAGTTTTATGAATTCTCCTAATTTCATTTGCAATCAGCTGGATACATCATTTGGAAAGAAGGCTGGATTTTCATTTGGAAAGAAGGCAGTTATCTTCAGATTTTAGGTTAAAAAAGGTTTCCTTCCAATCTAAAATTTTATGAGGCTTCTATTCTAAGCTATTATAGTATTCAGTCCATAGATAAAGGTGGACACTTCCAGTGGACTATACATCCTCACTTATTTTAATTGTTTAACTGAGGGTAAACTGTTCTCAAGATTATTGGCTTTCTTCTTTAGATGACATTGGACAACATGCCTTTATTAAGCACCATCTTTTTGAAAATTATATAAACCAAATCCTACATTAAATGTCTATATAGTATCCTTGACTTTATAGGCAGATGTATGATTTTTTCTTCTTTTTCTTTCTTTATTGTTGAATACCCGATATTAGAATTGCAAGCTTAAGCAAACTCTAAGCTTCCAGCAAAAGCCTTACATATGAATATTAACACTTCTCAGCCTTAAGGCTAAGATGTGTTAAGTGGTACATGGGCTATTACTTTGATTAACCTGACTTGCTGTGATTATCTCAGACTGCTAATCATGGCCCAACAAAATACATATGACTCACATGTAAATTGACCCCCCTGCTCTAAGTGGGGAGCCTGTATCTGAATAGGTTTCACTCATGCTCTTTGGGGAATTACTGCTTTTTCTATCCCAGAGTAGTTTTTACGGTTTATCTACATAAGCAAGCTCTCTGACAGATGTATACGTAGTATTTTTTAAAACAGATGTGCTCCTGATGTGTATTTAATATTGTAGATACCTGCTTGTGCTAAAAGCAAACAAGATTTTTTTTTTAACCTTGTTAGTACTCTATACTTGACATGATTCAAGACAGACAATCTGATTCAAAAATCATGACTTGAATCACCAAGTATTATTTTCTAAGTAAGTACCTTAGAGGTGATTTCAAAGGTAATTTGAAAGCATGATATGAAGATATTGGAGTGTATCTGGGGGTCACTGAGCATTGGAACAGGTTGCCTAGAGAGGTTGTGACATTTCCCTCACTGGAGATATTCAAAAGCCCTCTGGACACAATCTGGAGTAGCACACTGTAGGAGACCCTGCTTGAGCAAGGAGGTTGAACAAGAAAACCCCCCGTGATTCCTTCCAGCCTTACTCATTCTGTGATTCTGTGGAGGGTAGAAGGTGACCAGCAGAAAATGTAGTACTTATGATGATGAGGAAAGACTCAACTCAGTTTGCCTTCAAGATGAATTACAATAATTTAATTTGAAAAAAATAAATAGATTCCTACTTGTGAGCTCAGCACATCCAGGTAGGCTCCAAGACACAAATACAAAGCCACACACAGGTGTATTTAACTAGAGGACAAATTTCAAGTTAGCAGTTAGGTAAATATTTTAAAACTGCCAAACTCTGGTAACAATAATGTAAGTTTATCATAGGATGTATATATTTAAACCATATATGCTTGCAAGATCATCAAAGCTTTAATAAAGCTGACAAAGCAAGTTCATTAAATTAATAAAGCACTTGAATCCCAGACTCTGATTCTTTCTTTCTTGTCTTCCTGAATGAGATAATTGAATCAGAAGGGTGGCCACTAGCAACCTTCAAGCCAACTGGTAAGTTCTGATTCAACATATTATGATTATAACCATAATGCTTCTGTTCTCATGATTACACATCCAGACTAAATTTGGTACATTTGGGGATAGTCTGAAAGCATCTGGAAAAGCACTAGGTTTAATCTAACTGGATCCTAAGATGAAAAACGTCCCATGTTGTTGATGTAAAATGCATATGAGCAATTTTGATATCAGCCAGGAGAAATTAATTTGGCATAAACTGTCTCTGCCATAGACTTGAGCAAACTGTTAAGCCAGAATGCTATAATATCTTCCTGTTTTCTTCACTTTACAAGAGGCGAGACTGATGTTCTGGAAGACACTGAGACAGAATATAAAGTGAAGAACGTAGAGACTGTGTCAGGACAACCCAAGGCTGGTCTGAGTCAGAGGCTACTCCACCATCTGGACTTTGGTGGAGTACTATCTGTAAAGTATCTGTAAACTATCACTGTATCACTTTCTGCTGCAGAAATTCAAGAATGAGGGTGGCAATGCAGATGTTGCCTTGCATTGGAGTGTATGCCATCCAAACAGGTATTCCCACAACAGCATGTGTAAAAATATGAGTCAGCCACCAAAAATCAAATAAGCCAAATAGACAGAAGCAAGAAACTTGCTGTTATGTGAATAAAAAGTTAAAAAAATAGTCAGATTTAAAAATACTCAAGTCACCATGTTTTGGGTACTTCCAAAAAAGAAGTAAATTAAATAGTAAATTCTTGTTATACTCCATTTGATTTACTTAGCACAACAAAAAAAACCTTAGTGAAAAAAACTTTTTTTTTTTTTCATTCAACTTGCATTTCCTTGTGAAGTTATCACAGAGAGATTAATGGAATTCAGAGCTACAAAGTAAGGATTTTCTGGTTGTTACCCTTAACAAAGTCTTAGTCTGAATATTTTATGATTTTTCAGCAGCCTCAGCAAAAAGGCAAATGTGTGTGCTTGTGTATGTTCATGCACTTAGGTATACCAATGTGTGTGCGTATATACATATATCTAGCTCTGAAGAAACTTGTTCACTTCACATAATGTCTATTTGTCTTTTGGTGTGCTATATGACAGTACTGCTATTTAAAGTTTCTCAGCCAAAGGCCAAAAACTTTGCTCATGGGCTTTAGATAGATGTACAGCCTGATTACTGAAGGACATCAGAGGACAAGTGCAGGAGAAAAGTAGGTCAGATAGAAAGGAAAAAAAAAATAGATAAGGGGCTAGAAAGAGATATTCTGAAGACTTTTTTCCTAAGAGGTTGTTTCAATGTGAATCTTGTCAGATGCTTCAAGTTTGAAATTTGCATTATCACAGTCTTTAAGAGCTTATTTAAAGTCTGAATACATTAAGAAACTTGACAGCAATGATCGAAGTACAAAATATTTCCCCAGTATTAATGACTAGCCTAAATCTCTATACCTTGGGCAATGAACATCTTCTAGCAGATCATTAATCCCTTAAAAATAACCTGTCCTGAGGTCATTAAGAACTGAAAACTGGAAAAATAAAATAAAATATGCATATGCTTTTTTATTTTTTAACTATAGAATTTAACTGGTATGTACAGAACAGGTCTGAAAAATTATTGCCTGAAGTTTTAAACAATCAGATTGACAGAATTGTCTCTCAAACTTCTATTCATATTATAATAATATATACTCATAAATATAACTTTCATAGTAACAAAAATATAAAAATTATGTTTCAAATACAAAACACTGAAGCTAAGTATACATGTAGGTTTAACATAAGAAATGAAAGTAGATTGTGGAAACAATTTCAAGTTTTTGATAAGTCAGATATGTCAGTCATATTAATTAAATAGAATATAAAGAAGAAGTATTATTGCAAAATGTCTTTGTATTCTATTTTTATCATTAGCTTGCTTTAAATATGTATTTTCTTGGAATTGCAATGCAGGTGGTTGGGTTTTGAAGTTTCTACTTGCCATTCTTTACAGGGACTTCAACTAAAGGCATGGCAATTTATTTCCCATGCTAAAGTATGCTGGACCTGTTTACTTCTCTCCAACCTGGAGAGGAGGAGACAGGGGAGGCCTCATTGCAGTTATAACTTTCTTGTGAGAGGAAGTGGAGGGGCAGGCACTGATCTCCTCTCTCTGGTGCCCAGTGACAGGACCCAAGGGAATGGCCTGAAGTTGTGTCAGGGGAGGTTTAGGTTGAATATTAGGAAAAGGTTCTTTACCCAGAGGGTGGTTGGACGCTGGAACAGGGTCCCCAGGGAAGTTGTCACAGTACCAAGCCTGACAGAGCTCAAACAGCATTTGGACAATACTCAGGCACGTGGTGTGACTCATGGGGAGGGGTATTGTGCAGGGCCAGGAACTGGAGTCAACAATTCTTGCGGGTCCCTCCCTCCATTCTGTGATTCATACTGGCATGAATTTATTATTTTGTGTGTGTCTGTACAGCTGCACAAGATTTAGGTGGTTTCTCATGTTCCTGGGCACCTTAGAAATATTTTGCTTGTAGTGGCAGAAGGTCAAAACATGCTAATTTTTTTTTTCATGTATTTTATATACATTTAAGTGAAGACTGGTTCAAATCAAATTTTAACTGACTTAGGAAATACTCCATTTTCAATCTCTTAAATTGTATAATTTTATTTTACCTGTATAGGTAGACAAATATTGGCTAATCCAATTCCATAATTTTAATTTCTCCATTATCATTCAGCTGATATTTTTTTGTATACCCCATTCCAAAAATAAAAATGGTGGGAGTCTGGTGTAACATGATAAATCTACTGCATGGAAATTCCTGATGCAATGTTGGACTTCTGCTTCTTCATCAGACAAAACTTCTAATACCCAAAACATTGAATGATGCAAAACTTGTACAATTAGGTCAAAGAAATTCAATTAATTATACATGTTAGGAACGTTGATAAGTATCATATGCATCTCATTGTTTGGGCATTTTGTCGATAGCAGGACTTACCTTCAAAATAAGTTTCTGCTGGCTTTTTTTTTTCCATCATGATTTCCTCTTATGGTCCTGATGATAGCTTTTCTACCCAATGATTTTTTTCAAGCAGCAGTGAAACACTATTTCAAATGTGATGAACTTGAAAGGTTGCAGTACACTTAAGATTAAGGATCTTTTTTCCATCAAGTGAGAGAAAAATTACAGGAGAACCAATGTGTAGGAAAAAGAACTGCTAGTGAATCTTACTGATTATTTGTTTGATATTTGGTCATTTATACTCTCCCAATCATCCCAAAAGAACTGGTATAGTGATAAAGCTCAGTGTTACCCATGCATTTCTGTGCGTATGTGTATACAGATGTATATCTCATACATGCACAACACTCCATGTATCATAAAGTTGATACTGAGAATTACTGGGAGTGATATTTCACTGCAGTGTCTGTGCTCTTTCACATGAGACCAGGCAAACTTCTTTTCCAAATTTTCCAACTTCATTTATTCTTTATTTATTCTCTTTTGCAGGGACTCTGAACCTATTTATAATTTTTATTTTCTTTCCCTGATTAGAAGATAACATTAATTAATCTTTCAAGGTATTTCATGTTACTTCAAGTAACTTGATATTCAAATATTGCCTGCAATATATATAAAGAATTGTAGAAAATCTGGCATGTCCTGTGGCAGATAGAACTATTTATTTACTACAAAGTCAGCATATTTCAGGAATGATCAATGTCAGGTCTTATGTTCATGGATCAATAGCTGATAAATCCTGTACTGATGAATAGGCTTAAAATCAAGAGTTAACTGAGATCCCAGAGGACAAAAACATACATGGCTCTAATGTGGTGATATCCATGCACAGCAGAGGGATGCAGCTGAATAGGGAAGGCAACAAAGCCTATGGCACTGTCATGAACAAAAACATTAAAACAGTCTGAACAACACAGGAGAGGTAAGATTACCAATTCATTGTTTTACTATGGTTTTAAAGTATTCTGATGGTTCATCAAAATGATGCAATAATAGAGTCACAGATTGTCAGGCTGGAAGGGGTATCCAGAGGTCACCTGGTCCAACTCCCTACTCAAAGCAGGTCTAATCCAAGCATGTTGCAGAACACCTCCCAACACAGAGATCCGCCTACCCCTTTGGGCAGCTTGCTACAGAATTTCACTGCTGTCATGTGGTTTTTTTTTTTTTTTTTTAAATAAAAACAATAATAACAAAAAAATTCATAATATGCAACTAAATTTCCTGCTTTCCAAGAAATAACAATTTCTATGTTACTATGATTTTGTTGCTTTTAATCTACACTATTTTGTACAGGATTTTTCTGTTGTAATGTTAAAAAACCATGCACTGTGGTACTTGTGTCTCCAATGAATTAGAATATGTCCCTCTCAAATCAACACAGATACAAAAATACAACTTTGCAAATGACAAATACTTTGTTCCCTTCATCACTCAGACATCTACACACCTTGTGACATATTGTGACCTTGTAAAAATGTCTGAGTATTATGTGAGCATTACCAAAGTGACTTTCTTACCCCCTTTTCTTGCCAGCTTTTTAGATTATTCACATTATATAATGGGTTAATTTTTCATTTTTAATTAAATAATCATTATTTTAACCGATTAAATTATTCTACGCCAAAGAAAAACAATTATTTAATTAAGCCTTGGGTAATGGTAAAGCAGACTTACCAATGTGCGCATTTAGGCTGCAGAAAGGCTTTCTTCCAGTTTCTGCAAGTTTATTATTGTTTTTGGGAAAGATTTTTCCTTCAGGGTGTCACTCCAGGTGCAGCCCTCAAAAGGCATTTGATACATAGAAACAGAGGATTCTACACTACATCCTCCTGTCTCAGTGGGAAAAGATATTTCTCAGCTGGTAATAATCTGCAGATAAACAGCAAAAATTTTGGACACATTACCTGCCTACCTCTAGTCTTTCCTTGCCTATTCAAGGCACATCATAACACCATTAAATTCAAGGTGTAAATAGCCCTGCACAAAAGAATAAAGGAGATTTATATTTGCATTATTTCAATTCACATAAACATAAAAGAATTATGTTCACAGTCCAGATCACTACTATTTCTGGGATGTACAAAGCACACATTAGTCAAGGAAAAATTGTTAATATTTTTGCTGCAGCTGTTTTGAAGAAAGGCTTTGAAACATAAGAGAATGTTAACATTTTGCTTAAGGATATTATGATGCAGAACACATTCAGATTCTTCTGCCATCTCCTTTCCAAATTTAAGTAACTCAATGGATGAAGAACAAGAAATTTAAATTTTGCATGCATACAGACACACATATACATAAATCCTTATATATTTAAATATCACTACAATACCTGTAAACACCACTATGTAAATGTGCACACTAGATTTATATGTAGACATATATTTGTGTGTTCATGTGCGCACAAATTAATTTTTTTTTTTGCTTTATGCCCCCGTGTGCATGTGTAGCCATATATGTGTACAGAGTGACAATGAGAGTGAGCATACACATTCCCTGATATTTATATTAAAAATTAATTTACAGTTTTATGGCTTCTGAACTAAGAGAACTACATATGCTGCAATTCCAGCTGTGAGTCACTGTGATGGAAATGCTTAATGAAAATAGCCCATAAAACAGTTGTATTTAATAGAACATAACTGAAAAATAAAGAGATAACAAGGAACAATGATCCTTCCATATATTTTTGAATATTCCTTTAAAAAAATATTTCTTTGTAAACAGCAGTTTAATCAAAGACACTCATGAAGAAATAGTTTATCCTTTGTCATGGCCTTAAACTTTGACTTAAACAATCCTGCTCTGTAGTCATCTGGTGAACATATGGGTATTGTTCATCCCCTAGATAGATGCAGGCCAAACCCACAAATACTTTTGTGATGTTTTAGGACTTCAAGACAGACAGTACTATGGTTTGATTCCCCTCCCTGAACCTAGGTGGTGGGGGTTGTATTGCTAAGGAGATTGTCAATTGGATCTATGCAAAAGAATTTTTTTTGACTCAGGTTTAGGCTGGATAAACACAAAGAGACAGCAGCCCCAAGCTGCCCTTAGGTTAGGGTTAAGAAAGCCACAAAGCTGACAGCTCTAAAGGTGCTGTACCTAGGAAGGGCACACCAAAAAAACCACAGTATTCCTTCCAGATATTTCTAATTTGGACCATCAAAGACACCGAGGGCTTCAGCTGCCGACCCACACTGCACATATTCTTTGGGGTAGGATCCAGAGGGCCAAAAAGCCTAAAGGTCCAGAGAAAGTGAGTAGGAAAAAGACAGGCCAAGGGAAGCACAGCACTGCCCCAACACTGCTGAATGCACAGGTTTCTAACCTTGGATAGGGTTAGAGTCGAAGAAACCACAAAGCCCAGAGCTCCAGGGACACTGCAACGCCGAAAGGCAGATGAAGTCCAGCAAATCAGTGGCCTAAACAATGCTTCCCACAGACTTTTTCCTTGGCACCACAATTACCCCCATGCAACATTTAATACTCCACCTGAGGTTAGGGATATGGTTAGGGTTAAAGTTAAGAAAACGCAAAGCCAAAAGCTCCAGGGACACTACAGCTCCAAAAGGCAGGCCAAGGCCAGCAAAACAGTAGACTAAACCATGCTTCTAACAAATTATTCCTTGGCACCACACTTACCCCCATGCAACATTTAATACTCTGCCTAGGATTATGGTTAGGGTTAGTGTTAGGGTTGAGGAAACCACAAAGCCCAGAGCTCCAGGGACAGTGCAGCTCAAAAAGGCAGGCCAAGGACAGCAAATCAGTGGTCCTAACAGTGCTTCCCACAAAGGTTTTCCTAGGTACCACAGTTACTGCCAAGCAACATTTAATACTCTGCCTAGGATTATGGTTAGGGTTAGTGTTAGGGTTGAGGAAACCACAAAGCCCAGAGCTCCAGGGATACTGCAGCTCCAGAAGGAAGGCTAAGGCCAGCACAGCACTCGCCCTAACCACTGCTTCCCTCAAACTTTTTCCTTGGCACCAGATGTACCCCCATGTAGCATTCAATGCTCTGCCTAGCGTTACAGTTAGGTTTAGGGTTATGGTTAAGGTTAGGGCTCAGGGAACCACAAAGCCCAGGGACCAAGGGACACTGCAGCCCTAAAAGGCAGTCTAAAGCCAGCAAATCAGTTGCCCTTACACTGCTGCCCTCAAACGATTTCCTTGGCACCTGACTTACCCCCATATAGCATTCAATACTCCACCTAGGGTAAGGGTTGAGGAAACCGCAAAGCCCAGAGCCCAAGGGCCACTTCAGCTCCAATAGCCAGGCCACGGCCAGCACAGCACTGGCCCTAACAATGCTTCCCACAAATGTTTTCCTTGGCACCGGTCAGCCTCATGCAGCATTTAATTCTCGGCCTGTGGTTAGTGTTAGTGCTAGGGTTAGGGTTCAGGAAACCACAAAGCTCAGAGCCCGAGAGACATTGAAGCTCTAAAAGGCAGGCCAAGACAAGCGCAACAGTGGCCTAAAGAATTGCTTCCCACAAACATTTTGCTTGGCACCAGACTTAACCCCATGCAGCATTTAATACACCCCCTAGGGTTAGGATCAGGGTTGGGGTTATGGTTAGGTTTAGGGCTGAGGAAACCAGAAAGGCCAGACCCCAAGGAACACTGCAGCTCCAAAAGGCAGTCCAAGGCCAGCACAGCATTGGCCCTAACAATGCTTCCCACAAACGTTTTCCTTGGCACCAGGTGTACCCACATGTAACATTCAATACTCCGCCTAGGGCTAGGGTTAGGGTAAGTTTTAGGGTTTAGGAAACCACAAAGCCCAGAGCCCAAGAGACACTGAAGCTCTAAAAGGCAGGCTAATGCAACCAATTCAGTGGCCCTAACAATGCTTTCCAAAAATACTTTGCTTGGCTTTAGAAGTACCCCTATGTAGCCTTTAATACTCTGCCTTGGGTTAGGCTTAGGGTATGGTTAGGGTTGAGGAAACCATAAAGCCCAGAGCCCAAGAGACACTGAATCTCTAAAATGCAGGCCAAGGCCAGCACAACAGTGGCCTATAGAAGGCTTCCCACAAATATTTTGCTTGGCACCAGACTTACCCCCATGCAGCATGTAAAACTACACCTAAGGTTAGGGTTATGGTCAGTGTTAGGGTTTAGGAAACCACAAAGCCCAGAGCTCCGGGGACACTGCAGCTCCAAAAGCCAGGCCAATGCCAGCACAACACTGGCCCTAATAATGCTTCCCACAAACGTTTTCCTTGGCACCAGACTTACCCCCAATACAGCATTCAATACTCCGCCTAGTGCTAGGGATAGGGTTATGGGTAGGGTTAGGCTCAGGAAACCACAAAGCCATTGAGCTCCAGGGACACTGCAGCTGCAAAAGGCAAGCCACGGCCAGCAAATCAGTGGCCCTAACAATACGTCCCACGAAAGATTTCCTCGGTACCACAGTTACCCCCATGCAGCATTTAATACTCCACCTAGGGTTAGGGTTGTGGTTAGTGTTAGGGTTGAGGAAACCGCAAAGCCCAGAGCTCCAGGGACACTGCAGCTCCAAAAGGCAGGACAAGGCCATTAGCAAATTAGTGGCCATAAAAATGCTTCCCACAAAATTATTTTTTGCACCAGACTTATCCCATTGTAGCAATTTATTCTGCACCTAGAACCCTAGGGATGCATATTTAGGGTTGCAGTTAGGGTTAGGTTTGAGGAACCACAAAGCCAAGAGCCCAAGGGACACTGAAGCTCTGAAAGGCAGGCCAAGGCCAGCGCAACAGTGGCCTAAAGAATGCTTCCCACAAACATTTTGCTTGGCTTATCAGCACTATAGCTAGCAAGCTAGAAATTAACGGAGCACGAGAAGTGTAATAGTACTAGAGGAAGGATGAGAAGAATAATAATGGCTCTTTCTCTTTCGAGCCCTTTTTCTATCATAACTAACAGAACTTATTATTTATGGATTCAAACCAAAGTTCATGTAACAGATGTATTCCTAACACCTGAAATGCTGTAAAGTTTGTCCAGTACTTTTTCAGTAGAACATGGATTCAAGGGTATGAGAAAGTAAGAAAGAATTTTAGTTTCATCATTCCACCATTTTGTTTTATCTCTTATCAGCTCACTATAAAAACAATCCCACAAACATTCACCTTTTCATCTTGTGAGAATCTATATACTAATTTCTATGTTCTAACTCAGACTTCAGTAGTTTGTAACATTTCCAGAAATGTTGGGAGCTTATTGCAGGGCCTTGAATCATAATTAGACTTGTACAGGGGGTTATAAATTATTTCTGAGGGTCTTACAGCTGACTCAGGATCAGGTTTTACAGATGGCTTAAGGCCAGGTGCAACAGGTGATTCGGGATCAGGTTGAGAGCAGGTCATTTCCTGATCTTTAATATTTGGCCTTATCTCAGGTATATTAGGCAAACAAACACTCTCCCCTTTCTGTTTGAACTGAAAACTCTACTTTGTTAGCTCTACCTTTACATTTTTAACACAGCATATTATACATGGTCTTAGTAATAAAGGAACAGAGAACTACATTGCATACAACAAGCGATGAAACAATAGGACACTAGTATAATACCTGCTTGAACTTCATGTGCCACAGCTCTAACTTACTCACTAATCCTTAAACTATCTTATAATTTTACACTAATTCTACACAAAAATTTCAGTAAAACTTATACAATAATTTTACATAAAAGTTTAGTAAAACTCAGTCTACAATTTTTGCGCAAAAAGATGACTGATGTTTGCAGTTTCAGCAGATTCACTTTAGCAGCAGTGATGACTCTGATTCACATCTATGCTTTTGCTTCCTTAATTTTTTGGAGTAGATTCCTGCTTGCTTCTGGGTTTGATAAGGCTTTACACTTTTCACTGGAATTTACTTCAGTTTTGCACTTGTTGAGACACAAACACACTCTTTGCCCCTAGTGGATAGTAAAAATGGACTTTTTGGTCTTTTTGGTCTTTAAATTTTTGATCAAGCCTAAAGGATTTTTCCTTAATTTTGCTTGAATACTGTTTGAAAAACACCTGATAATAAATGCAAAGGAGCTATTTCAGAAATTTAAAATATACAAAGCTTTGTTTAATTTCTTTTGAGATGCATCTTTTGCCTTTTCTTTTTCCTGTTTATTTAAAAGGGATTTTACAGTATAATGTGCTCTTTTTATAATTGTTTGACTCGTTGAATGATTAGGAAATTAAAGATACTAAATGTGTGACTAACACTCTAATTTTCTAGAAATGTATTAAGGGATCATTTTTTGTAAATTGGACTATTATTTGTTTTAACTTCTTGAGATATACTTAATAATGCAAATACTTGTGAGAACTGTTGACATACATATTTTCCTGTTTTACTTACATATAGGGGAGCAAATACTGCGTCTGAAGTGGCTTTTGTTACTTTATGGGAAAAATGCATCATTTGGTTGGTTGAAAATTAAAATTATTAGTCACTTCTTTAAATCTAATTTTGTAAAAAACGAACAAAGTGTCAAAAGCAAGTATAAAGGTGTTTAAACTATTTGTTGTGAATTAAAAACAAAGGAATTGTGTGAAAAGATATCTGCTGTAAACTAATATCTCATTGAAAGACTATTTTATATTTTTGAGTTAATGATAGTACACAAAACACTGTACATGAATGACAATTTTAGAAATATATGTACACTCATGTTTTGAAAAAATTCTTTATTTTGATTCTGAAAGAGTTGCAAGTGGATTAACTATGTAAAGAAGTATACAGCAAGCTAAACATACTAAAATAATCTAAAAATAATTAATAGACCTGTCTTTCATTGTAGCATACTCCTTCACACTTTGTTTCAGAAAGTTAAACTTTACAATATTTTTCTTTGACTCAGGGATATTGTTTTCTACTTTGGTTTAGCTTGATTATTTCTCTGAAATATTTCACTGCAGTTGCCAAAATGTTAGCCTTTCTGAGTTGTGTTCTTTAGAAGGAAAACTGGAATGCATAAGTATCCTGATAAAGTTTAATTATTTACAGAGTTGAAGCAATGGTTATATGTATCATTTATATTATATTGCTTAGATTTTTAAACAGGTAGTAATATTTAATTTGCAAACATGACACACAAATTCTCCTAATTTATATAAATTATACTTGGAATTAAAGCAGAATATATTGTGAAGAACATGCATTTTGATGAAAAAACGCATGGCTGAGTTTTGCTTGCTCTAAAAAGTTTGTCAGAGTGTTTAAAATAACCATAATCAGTGTATCAGCTTGCGCACTTTTTCTTGCTAAAATTCTAGGAAGAGAAGAGTGTTAAGAGTGTTCTGATACGGGAAACAAAGTATTTTTGTAGTCTCTGATCTAGTAGTTCTTTTAAGCACACAAGAACGCAGACTCTCATTATTAATTTCTTTTTAACAGTGATACTTCTTTTGATATTTGATGGCACTTCACTTAATTTAGGTTTTTCTCTAAAATTTATCTTTGTATGCAACAATCTGTGACTTGGATAATGAATTGAGCAAAAATTTGAACAATTTAGTAATACAATTTACAAACTATTTGTTTCTTACATTACTTAATTGAATTGTTTTTAAGATTCTATGGGATAGAAAACTGACTCTAATATAAACAATTATATTAAATATAATTAAACAAGGATCTTGTTCTGCAGAGTCCCATTGAAGTATAAGGTTATGCAGTTGCATATGAGGTGATTAATGTTCGTCAGGTTTAGGTGGGTAACCACATTAAACTTGTTGACAACAAAACACATGTACACCTTCTTTTTTAGGTGAGTAAATTAATTAAGCTTTGTTATTACACACCCAATTCTGGATTCTCACATAAAGACTTTTCAGAAATTGATCTCATGCAAATCTTTAAACTGGCATTGCTCTGCTGGGAATTTACTTGATGATTTTTCTGCAAAATCTTTAGCATAAATACTGTATTACTCAAATGCTCATGAAGAGTATAAGCCTGAACTTCCCCTTCTCGTTTTGTGATAACCTGCATATTTGTTACTGCAATCTTGAAGGCAATGTAAAAGCAAATGAATAATATATTACAAAACAGTAAAGTCACACTGAGCATGAACAAATAGAACAATACTTAAAATTTACAATTTATGAGAAAATAATAGTAAATTAGAACAGTACATTTTCATTTACCTGAATACTAAATTAATTCCCAGAGTCTGCTGTGGCTGGTGAACCTTTGTTTCATAAGGACCTGGAGAAACTTTCCTGGGCAAGATCTCTAAATGTACCTCAAAAAAGGGCCCAGCTGTTTTACATCCAAATTAGCAAGTTAAAGTGACTTAATTATATGTATAGTGCAGAAACACCTGGGTTTGTTGGCATTCCTTTCAACCAGGTAAGGCTATGGCTTGGTCAGAGCCAAGGCTTTAACTGGAAGGGTTCTCCTAACATATCCTAGAAGCAGGCCTGTATTAAAAACATTTGGAAAAGGTTCTTAAAATGACATGTTTTGCAGATAGCTATATAACAGTATGTGAAAGTCTATAAAACAGCCAGCTTTATCATGTATCTATAGGTAAAAAGTCATTGGTACCTTGAACAAACTGTAAACAATTGAAGAAATGCATATGCATAACATTAAATAATATTTTTTGAACATTCAAAATTGCTAATACAGTAATAGCAACTGATCTAAGAAATCAACGTTATATTTCCTTGCACACCTATGCACTTCTGTATATATGACAATAAAACAACATGAAAGCAAGAAAGAAAACACTGAACACTTTACAATTAATCATATTCATAATCTGGAATTGTTATTCATCTTTTTCTGCTGCCTATAAAACATAAACCAGTAAAGATTGCTATGAATAATTATCACAATTGATTAATGTAAAACAGTTATAACTATAGAGTTTTTGATTAATTTAAAATCTTAACAAATCACATCTTCACAGACCCTTACAACTTATTGTCTTATTTTCTTAATCAGTTGCTTATCAATACATTATGATTGTTTTAACTAGTTTAATCTTATCCTTATAATAAAAGAATTTTATCATTTAATCTAAATCAACATATGTCAGCATAATTTAACTTCACTCAAACGTAATGTTAATCAAACATAATAGAAAGGAAATTGAATACAACTTGCAGTTAACATCACTTAGATACAACAAAACTTAAGTCAAAATTGACTGCGAATATTGCTGTTTCATCTGAAACTGGCTGGTTTTACTTAACAAACATATTCTAAACAAAATCAAAAACTCTTTAACTAAAAATTGGTGAGGTGATAGCTTTGGCCTTTAGAATGTTCTTTGGAATAACTAACAGAGAGTGTAGAGATTGTGCTAACATTGTTGGCTTCTCATTAAGACTCGCCAAGATAATTGATGGCTAGGTGATAAGCCCTAGAATAGTGCATTTTTCTTTGCTTATGATTAGAAAGTCTTGCTTTTTTTGTGATATTCTAGTAACTTTTGTAGATATTACTGCTTGATCTTAATTCACAAAACATACTAATTTGGAAGTCGTCAGTTCTCATTGTGTCTTTGGTCACAACAATTTTGGATTGCTTGAGAATTTGCAGATGATCTGGTTGATAGAGTTTGATTAGTTGTTGCTGATGATTTTGTTTGTTGAGGGATGCCTGGCTGACCCGTTGCCTTTGTTTGTATCTTCACATGATGGCACTGGTGTAGATGAGTGGATAATGCATTCTTTTGGAAGTTTTTTGGCCGAAGAGGTAGAAGGTTTCTATCTATATCTGTTTTAGAATGGCATTTACTAATGTGGTGTCTTCCTCTTTTGCATCTTTGTCAGAGGCCTAGTGATTTTATCTCCTCTTGATATCTTGAACTATACCCTCTTTTAGGCTTTGGTTTTCCGCATCTGAAGCACAGTTTTCCTTTAAACTTTACAGCTATTTCTTCTATGGTGTTATGCTGCTGTAAATTCAAACGAAAAGCATAGACCTGATCTGTAATAGCTTTTTCAAGCCTTTCTTCTATGATACTTGCAACATGTTGAAGTGTGCCCAGCTTACTACATGCCTCTAGCATCTTAGCCACAGACAGTCGACTAGTCATGGCACTAATTATCTGTTTGCATTCTAGATTGGCATTTGCAAATGCAAGACTTTGTAGTTGATGTGATTTAGCTAGTTTATCAGTGACTTCTCTGTCCAGAGCTTGTGAGAGGAGATTGGTGAATGAAGTAAAGGGTTTCATAGGTCCTTGCTTTATCTCTGAATAGACACTTTCTGCGGTTCCTGATGGTGGAATTTGTAGAATTGCTGTCAATGCTTCACTGATGTCAGCAAGCACAGCTTGAGGCAGTTACAGCATCTGTGTTTATGGTTTGTTATAAGGTGTATCACCAGCTAATTGATGTAATGTAAGGTTTGCATGTGCACTTTCTGCATATCTTTGTTTCAGTTCATTAAGCGCTCTTCTTCATTTCATATCCCCTAATAAAATCTGTCTCTTTGTAAGGATCTCTTTAGCAATGCTTATACAATCAAAAGGCACTAATTCATGGCTGCTAAAAATGCTTCTTAATAGTTGTTTAAAATATAGATTTCCTAATCCATGATTTTTCACTGCATCAGTTAAATCTTTAATAACTCGATATTCCATAGGCTTTCATGCTGAAGGTGCTTTATGTTGTATTGAATATATAGTTGGCATCACCATTCTATCTGTCTCCATCTCATCTAAGTCCTTCTCTTTGTGTTCCTTTCTTCCAACCTTTGGCCAAGAGCTACCAGGTGACAGCAAATTTGCAGCAGCTTCCTCCAGGCCTGTAGCAGCTTGAGGGGCTGCAATATTTTCTTGACCACGGGTTTCTTGCATCCCTTCCTCACCTCCCCCTTCTGTGTCTGGGATAAAAGGGCTGTCATCCATTGGAAGAACATTGCAGTCTAGTCTGAGGACTGCATCACAGGTGGCTCAGAGTCCCCAGGAGCAGAAAGAAACTGCTTCATAAAGCGTAAAAGGATGTTGCCATGCTGTGAAAAGCTAGAAGATGGGCTACATAAATCTTAACAACTTCAGTGAGGTCACACCTTGTATCACCCCAATATGATGGAACAGGTTGGGAATGCTATCCGAGGCTGTTATGGATATAAAGTCTGTATTGGGGGAAGTATTCTCAGGCATGTGGGGTTTAAATAGCTCAGAGAGCTCTGCCCCAGTTTGCTTTCTGGCCTCCAACACCTAGGGTTAGGTTTGTGGTTCGGGTTAGTATTAGGCTTCAGGAAACCGCAAAGCCCAGAGCTCCAGGGACACTGCAGCTCCAAAAGGCAGGCCAAGGACAGCAATCAGTGGCCCTAACAGTGCTTCCCACAAACGATTTCCTTGGCACCACACTTACACCCATGCAACATTTAATACTCTGCCTTGGGTTAGGAGAAGGGTTAGGGTTAAGGTTTAGGAAACTGCAAACTCCTGAGCCCAAGGGACACAGCAGCTCAAAAGGCAGACCAAGGCCAGCAAATCAGTGGTCCTAACAATGCTTCCCACAAATACTTTCCTTGGTAGCACAGTTACCCCCATGCTACATTTAATACTCCACCTAGGGTTAAGTTTTTGGTTAGGGATTGTCTTAGGATTCAGGAAATCACAAAGCCTGGAATCCAGGGACACTCCAGCTCTAAAATGCAGGCCAAGGCCAGCACAACAGTGGCCTAAAGAATGCTTCCCACAAAATTTTTCTTTGGCTGCACAGTTACCCCCATGCAACAGTTAATACTGTGCCTAGGGTTATGTCCTTGGCACCTGACATCCTCCCATGCAACATTTAATGCTCCACCTAAGGTTAGGGTTAGGGTAAGTGTTAAGGTTTCGAAAGAAGCAAAGCCCAGAGCCCAAGGGCCCTGGAACTCCAAAAGTCAGGCCAAGGCCAACAATTCAGGGTCGGTAACAATGCTTCCCACAAACATTTTCCTTGGCACCAGACATACCCCCATGCAGCATTAAATACTCCGCTTAGGGTTAGGGTTAGGGTGAATGATAGGTTTAGGGTTGAGGAAACCACAAGGCCCAGAGCCTAATGGGCACTGCAGCTCCAAAAGGCAGGCCAAGGCCAGCAAATCAGTTGCCTAAACAATGCTTCCCACAAACATTTTGCTTGGCACCAGACTTAACCCCATGCAGAATTTAATACTCCGCCTGGGGTAAGAGTTATGGTCAGGGTTAGTGTTGAGGAAACCACGAAGCCCAGAGCTCCAGGGACACTGCAGATCGAAAAGGCAGGACAAGGCCAGCACAACAGTGGCCTAAACAATGCTTCTCACAAATGTTTTCCTTGGCACCACAGTTACTGCCATGCAGCATTTTATAATCCGCCTAGGGTTATGGTTAGGGTAAGGCTTATGGTTATGGCTGAGAAAATCACAAGTTCAGAGCTCCAGTGACACTTCAGCTCGAAGAGACATCCCAAGTGTGACACTGCCCAAATATTGCTTCCTCCACACTTTTCTCTTTGCCACCAGTCTTAATCGTATGCAGCTTTTAATACTCCGCCTATGGTTAGGCTTAGGATTAGAGTGAGGGTTGAGGAAACCACAAAGCCCAGAGCTCCAGGGACACTGCAGCTCCAAAAGGCAGGCCAGTCCAGAAACTCAGTGTCCCTAACAATGCTTCCCACAGACGTTTTCCTTGGCACCAGACTTACCCCCAGGTAGCATTTAACACTCTGCCTAGGGTTCAGGTTATTGTTAGGGTTATGGTTAGTGTTAGGGTTGAGGAAACCACAAAGCCCAGAGCCCCAGGGACACTGCAGCTTCAAAATGTGGGCCAAGTCCAGCTCAACAGTAGCCTAAACACTGCTTCCCGGAAACATTTTCCTTGACACCAGACTTACCCCCTTGCAGCATTTAATACTCTACCTAAGGTTAGTGTTAGTGTTAAGGTTATTGAGGAAACCACAAAGACCAGAGCCCAAGGGACACTGAAGCTGCAAATGGCAGGCCAAGGCCAGGTCAACACTGGCCTAAAGAATGCTTCCCACAAACTTTTTCCTTGGCTGCACAGTTACCCCCATGCAACAATTAATACTGTGCCTAGGGTTATGTTTGCTTTAAGGGTTAGTGTTAGGATTTGGGAAGCTGTAAAGCGCAGAGCTCATGGGAAATTGCAGCTCCAAAAGGCAGGCCAAGGCCAGCACAAGAGCAGCCTAAAAAACACTTCCCACAAACTTTTTGTTTTGCTCCAGGCTTATCCCATTGTGGCACTTAATACTCTTCCTAGAGTTAGTGTTAGGGATAAGGCTGAGAAAACCACAAAGCTCAGAACTCCAGGGATTCTTCTGCTCCAAAAAACATGCCAAGGCCCGTGCATCACTGCCCTAATATGTCTTCCTTTGCACTTTTCTCTTTGGCACCAGCTTTTATGCTATGCGGCTTTTAATACCCTGCCTAGGTTTGGTGTTATGTTTAGGTTAAGGTTTGGGATAGGGTTAGGGTTGAGTAAACCACAAAGCCTATAGCTCCAGCAACACTGCTGCTTCAAATGTCATGCAACAGCCAGTGCGGCACTTCCTTAACAAGTTTTCCTCCACACTTTTCCCTTTTGCACCAGCCTTAATTGTATGTGGCTTTTATTATGCCTCCTAGGGTTAGGGTTAGGGATAGGGTTTGGGTTAGGATTAGGTTTAGGGCTGAGAAAACCAAAAAGCCCAGAGCTCCTGTCATGGCCCCAGGCTGTCATTTAGGTTGGAGTAAGGATTCAGACCAACAATTCCCAACAATTCCCAACAATTCCCTTTGCGGACAGAGGTGCTGGAAGATGCAGGCTAAGGGTAGCATAACACTGCACCCACATCTTTGCCTTCACAGGTTTCTACGATGGCCTAACTGTGTCACAAGTTTAAATTTTGCTTTGAGTCAAGGCTATCATTAGCTTTCAGACAGCAACAAAAGTTACAGCTTTGGGGACTGGAGAGATGGAAAAAAGCATTCCAAAGAGGAAATGCACTACTCAAACTTCTCTCTTTGAAGAAATTTCTGATCTGGACCACTGCCTCACCCCTAAGCTGCCATTAGGTCAGGGTTGGGCTGCAGAGAGGCATGAGGTACAGCTTCAGAGATGCTGTACCTGGAATAAGCATGCCAAAGAAAACACAGCACTGCACCAATATTCTTGTTGTCTGAGTTTGGGATTGAGAAATGCAATCCTACACCTAACACAGTATGCAATCATGACTGATAGAATGGCTTTATGTTGGAAGGGACCTTCTCAGTCATCTAATTCCAACTCCTCTGTCATGGGCAGGGACACCTTCCACTAGACCAGGTTGCTCAAAGCTGTATCCAGCCTGACCTTGAACTCCCCCATGGAAGGAGGGGCACTCACAACTTTTCTGGGAAACGTGTTTCAGTGCCTCATCACCCTCGTAGTAAAGGATTTTTTCCTAATACCTAACCTAAACCTACTTATTTTTCAGTTTGAATCCAGCCCCCATGTCACTACTTTGTAAATGGTCCCTATCCATCTTTCTTGTACACTGCCTTCAGGTACTGGAAGGCTGCTATAAGGTCTTCCTGAAGCTTTATTTTCTCCAGGCCAGCTCTCAGCCTGCCTTCACAGGAGAGGTGCTGCAGCCTTCTGACAATATTTGTGGGCCTCCTTTGGGCTCACTCCAACCGGTCCATATCCTTCCTACTTTGTACACCCCAGAGCTGAACAAAGCCCTCCAGGTGAGGTCTCACCAGCGTGGAGTAGAGGGGCAGAATCACCTCCCTCGACCAGCTGGTTGTGCTCCTTTTGGTGCAGCCCAGGAGGTGGTTGTTTTTCTGGATTACAAGCACAAATTGCTGTTACACTGATAATCTCCTTCACTAACACACCCAGATCTTTCTCCCCAGAGGTGCTCTTCATCCATTCACTGACCAACCTATATTTTTGCTTGGGATTGCCCCAATCCAAGTGCAGGACCTTGCACTTGTCCTTGTTGAACCTCATGAGGTTCACATGGACCCGGTGCTTAAGCCTGTCAAGGTCCCTCTGGATGTCATCCACCCCTCCAGTGTGTCAACAGCACCACACCTTGGAGCTCTGTACATCTTAAAAATAATCACTGAAGTTCAAGTGATAGAAATAATTATTTAACTATTTATTTCTTTAACATTTCTGTTAAAAATAATTTAGCAATTAAAAAAACGATTAATAAAAATATTCCTGTACTTTGTCTTGCAGAAATGAAGATACTGTAAAATGCAGTCTGTTTGCTGATGTTTGCGTGGATTTCAATTTTATGCCATTAAAAAAATATCTCTCTATCCCATTTTGACATTTTCAGCATATTTTACTGTCCTTTTGACCCTTCTGATAACAAGGATATTCTCAGACCTCCAAAGAAAAAACCCCACAACACTGAAATATAAAATCAATGTTAAATGACAGAATGCAATGAAAGCAATTTCGCAGCATAAAAATTTAAATGAGCAGTAGGATTTCTGGCTTCTTATCAAAACCAAGCCAACCAATATTTTAAAGTGTGACCGTTATTCGTGAATACACTAAAATGATGGAGTGAGCCAAAGCCGGCAAAATCCTGTGTCATCACAGAAGAACACTTCAGTGCAATTTGTATCCACATAACAATTTAGAAGTCAGTTTGCTTTTGTGGAGATTTGTTTTGGTTTGTTATTCCATCACAAGCACTGTAATGTGTAAGGTTCTCTGTGGCTTAGGCTAGCATAAGTAGCATGATACAATTCTATAACATCTTTTGTTTTATCTAGAAGTGTGTGCATCTCAGTTGTTTACACACCTGAAATTTCCACCTTCTTTGGTGTAAGGGGGGAATAAACTCATGAGTATTTGCTTACATGGTTGTCTTAATTGTATATAGTCACAACTCTGACATGTCATGTGTACTTTTTTGGAGAGCTGCTTAAACAAAATCCATCTCCAGTGACTTACAGCATGGTTAATTTTTTTTTTTTTCCAAATAAAACTCATTTATAATAACTGTAACTCTTCTATAAGTGATGCCTTAAGAGGCCTCCTAGAAACAGAAACTAGACAGGAGTAAGGGAATAAAAGTAGGCATTTATGTGAAGGCCTTCAAAGGTACCCCTGGGGAGCCAGAGGCTGCTGCCAGGATGGACCCCAAGATGGACAGCAGGTCACGGGTTCTTTACACTTTATGGGTTTGGTTCATTTGCTTACCAGGGTTAATTCTCCAATTAAAGCTTCAGTTAATGATGTAATTCCCCTCAGCTTGCCCCCCTTAGAGGCTTTTGGTTTATACTTTTTGGGCCTAGGATGGTCTGGGTGTCCTTGGAGAGCAGGCCTGGAGAGGCTTTGTTGTGTAGCATGAGAGAGCCAAAGTTAACAGGATACAAGAAACTTCAGTTACACACCAGGCTGTACAGGGTTTGAAAAATACAAAAGTTAAAACCTAAGGCATCATAACCAGTCCCTGAAACAGCCAGTTAGGATAAAAATTTCATTGTACTCAGTGCTGTGGAAGTGGCACTTTTGCATATCATATACAAGTCTTCCTTGAAGTTCTGTTTTAGAACTGAAAATTATTTCATTTGCAGTTTTGTCGCAAGTAAATTGAAAATAAAAAATTAAAGTTGTTTAGGGTTTTGCAGAACCTGATAGCTGGAGACAAAATCATAAAATCCCATTTTCTCATGAAGATTCTCTTAATTACAAATCATACTTACATTTGATTATAATTCATATCTTTGTTCCACATTTAGCAGGATTCTCTCTGGGAATAAAAGTTGCTTAGTCAAAGCTGATTCAACAAAGTTAGTAATGCTCCAGTTTTTAGCCTTTTTCCAGAAGGTTTCTGACAGAACATTGCCTCAGGAATCATCTTGCCTTGAGCAGCTGACACAGCCTTTAAGTAAAAAAAAAAAAGTGAAATATATTTCCATTTCTCAGAGATTTTCTCTTGTGTTCTCCACTCATTTGATCTGGTCTAGGTAACAGATCTCACTATAAATGATGACAAAAAGCTAACAGGTAAAGAAAGATAATTAAAACTAAAACCTGGAATGTGTACTGGGAAAACTGGAACAGCAAATATTTTGTGTATGGGATCCCACTGAAGTGAAAATAATGGAATCTTTTGTCCTATTTGTGGTTGTGGTTGTGGTTGCAGCTGCATGGTAAATCTTCCTTACAGAAAGGGATACAGCTGTCCAACATAGATGTTAGATTTTTTTCAGTCTTAGACTGAAAGTAAAACTTCACCAGTTTGGAGACCACCAAACTTAAACCTTGTGCAGTTTAAACTGTGTTACAGACAAGAATATAGAATTCAAGAAAACACAAAATGAAAGTAAAAATAAGAAACAGAAAGAAGTGCTGCGATCCATACTGTATTTTCAGGGATTATTTTTGATTTATTTAATTTTATCAGCTGTTGGAAAGGAGGCAGTCCCAGCAGGGAAAAGTATCAGAAAAAAGGCAATCCCAGCTTTTCCTCTATCCTGATAAATATACTCAGATACTACTGAACGCTACTGACCACTCATACTTCCTCCTGTTTTCTCTGCTTAAGAGCTTTCACTGCTTTTTACTGTACTTTAATAATTTAAATATAAATGTCAATAACATTCAGTAGTATTTAACAGCAAACTAGTAGATGCTGGTAAAGGGCTGGATAAGTTCTCCACAAAGATGTGTTAGAGTGGAACTTTATGAACAAGAGGACATGTTCAAAAAAGAAAAGGTGGTGTAACATTAAAGAAAAACCAGCATTGACCAGGTCTGCATAGTGACAGCATAAATTGAACCTCACAACAATTCTCAGGAGACAAATACCATTGTATCCTTTCCCATATGAAGGCTCAGCAAGGCAAAGCAATTTTTTGGAAAACACAAGTGACTAATGTTGAGTGAGGCAGTTTTATTCTCAGTGGTCTGAGTTAGCATCCAAAATAACATCTAAACAGTGCCACCCTTTTACCGCCATGCTTGCTAAAGTATTTGAAAGAGTTGTCTATTCCAAGTAGGCAATTTTGACAGCAACTGATACTGCTTAAACATATATTAACTGTGTTGGATTGAACTGAATGTAATGCTGGGAAACCTTAATATAGGCTATTAGAAGATGTAAGGAGATAAACTACACATAAGGAGAAAATGCAGTCTCTGGCCATCTGCTTGTCCTGGTAACACACAGAAAATTTGCAATATGCAACAATTCCCTCAACTTGCTGAACAGCAGGTGCCCATCTTTTCCTTCAGCTATCCAAAAACCATTCCCTTATAACTCTCCCTGTTCTCCCTGAAGGTTTCTTTCATAGTTTTGTAATGCAAATTTAGAATAAGGAGGAACAGGTTCTGTTTGAAAAAGGATTATCTCAATTTACCTGGTGACCAATGGATATAGGTCCTTATTCTGTCCTGTGAGCATTCTACTTAAATGAACAATCACTTTTTTTTCCCCGTCACATCTTTTATAGAGGAAAATGACAGCAGTATTCTACAAATAATAAAAAGCACAGGGTGTGAGGACCGTGAATTAGGAATTCTGTTTCCACTGTGCTGTTTTTCTCAATAAATGCTAAACCATAAGTAAAGCATTAAAGCAAAACAAAATAAATTATTGTCTTACATCCTTAGCAATCATTTTTGTCTTCACTTGAAAAGAGGTTAGTTGAGGTCCTAGGAATGCCAGGCTCAGATGCTACAGAAGGAGTGGAGAAGTGTATTCCATTCAAAAAATTTTACCAGTTAGGGGATCAAAGGTCAAGTTATGGCAATATTTAATTCAATAGACAACTGTATGTCTTTTCTGCATATATTTTGAATGTCTATGTTTTTAATTATATGCCACATACATTCTGGAAAAGTCTTGTGTCCCACATTTAAAATTTAATGCAGTAAATTAAGATTTTGGGACTGCTAAAATAAAGAATTAAAGCTCCAAATTTACAACCTCATCAAAAAGAAAATATGAATATCAAATGTAGATGTCAGATACGTAGTCAAAAACTATGATCTCAGCAGCCACTGAACAGCCACTTACATGTCTTTGGCTGCCTCCTCATTCATCCTGGGGATTCCATGACCACACATATAGCTTTCATATTCTGCACCTCTACATAAGTCTCTTGATAGCTAGAAACTAAGTGGCACCATGCCTTCAGTTGTGAGGAGCTTGATCAAATAAGTACGTTCCAGTTATGGCTTGACACCAATCAAAACATTCACAAATTGCAGTTGTGGCTGCATTGCTTGTGGTGCTTCCACAATGCACCCTTCACAGCATGTTGTTGTTAGAGCAATCCCTAGAAAGACGTGAGTTTAAAGCTCCCTTTAAAAGGATTTTTATGTAAGTGGATTGGTTGCTCAGCTCTCCAGGGAAAAAGCTGTTTAGCCCTTCCATCAAAGTCACTGTGCAGAGGGAGAGATGTTCATGAGGGCAGTGGGTGAAGCATGGTCTTGGTGATGAGGGCACTTATCTGGAAAACAGCATATTTAAATTCCAAGAGACAGAGAATGGAATTAACCCGCTTTTACACCCTAGGGAAATATTTAGTCTCCTACTAAACAAGAAAGGGGAAGCAATGCCAGCAAATGGTACCAGCGGTCTCCTTTCCTTTTTAAAGGAAACTTAACCAGTCTTAGCATTTCAGCTGACAGTTGCTGCAAAACCCTGCAGCAGGCTAACTTAGGGTTTGGGCATCCTGCCTAAACTCTCAGAGGGGACCCAAATTTGAACCAATCTGTGCTTCAGTAGCTCAGATCCCTACCTACAATCCTACAATTTAAAAACTAGGAAGTCTATGAAATTTAGGCACCTCCAGGGCATTATTCCTGTGGCTAAGTACCACAGAAGATTAATTTTGATCACAGATTTACTTTAAGGAGCAAAATTGCAATAAGATTTATTTTAGAGGCTTGCACACAGCACCAGATCTCATCCCTAGTGTTCCAGTGTTACAACATCTCCAAGTATACCATCAGTAATTTCTCACAGTAGTATGCAGCTATTATGAGGGTGAAATTGATACACAGAGTTAATGTGATGATAATAGTAGTATCTAGGAAGTTAGATGAAAATGATATGACATAATACCACTTAAAATGTTGCACAGTATTAGAGACACATTTTAGTGCTTATGATTTGTTTCACCCTCAGCAGGTTACATTAATCTCCTGTTTCAATGACCCTGTTTGTGTCTGACGTGGGCTGTAATTTTAAAACCAGCATCTTTTTTCAAGTTCTCTGGCTTCCAAACATTTAAAATTAGAGCCTACTGGTAGAGATAGGCTTTACATTACTTTACAATGGATGTATGTCTGTTCCATTTGCAATTACGATCTTTTTTTTTCTATTATGTTCCATTTTAAGGACCTAGTTGAGCAACAGACAGGAAAACCCTTTGATTTGAATTGTTAACACAGCTAAAGCCTGGGTCAGGAGAAATCCTCTGGAAGAAGGGGAGATGCTGCTTTTCCTGACAGCAGCTGACCTTGCTCAGCTGGCAGAAGTTTCTGGAGAGTAGGGTGTGAGCAGCAGAGTGTGAAGGACACAGAACAAGCAGAGGGGCACAGCAGGAAGAGTCTGGGCAGCCCCAGAGAGTATAAGTAAGCAGGCACACAGCCAGGTCTCCCAGGGGCTATAAGAAAAAAAAAATTTTTTTCTTTGGACAGGGAAGGAGGAGAGGCTGCTGGAAGCAGAGAAACTGCTAAAAGTTTCTGGACAAAGATCAGGACTACAGTTGGAGGACACTATGCTTGGGAGGGAGAAGGAGATTTTTTTTTTTTTCCCTAAAGGGAAGATTTAGGTTTTTCTGTTTATTATAATGCTGAAAGAAACTTAATTTTTAGTTTAGAAGTCCTGATGATGCTATGTTTACTTTAAATAGAAAAGTGCATGAAATTTAATATCAAATCTCACATTCACTGTCAGACATGTTTCTTATTCAAACTCTTTTTCATTTTTAAGCAAGTATCAGTCACTGAGTAACTCTTTATCATTTAAAAACATTTGTAGATATTCCCACTGATGGGAAGGTTTTTGACTTGCTGCATCTCAAAGGTTCAGATAAAACTAGATGAGAAAGCCTATCAGACTTCAGGGATACTTAAATGACTTGAATTTTCACACTGGGGAGAACAGTGCCACCTCCCACCTCCCCCCTCAACCCTGAGCAAAACAAAAAAAAGCAAAACAAACCAATAAAAAATTAATCACTGAACACCTGAATTATCTGCCTAATCTAGGCAACAATGTCCACTGTCAACAGTGTCCTCATCAGTGTTATTTCACATAGAGGATTAGCTGTGTAAAGTAGAACAGAGACAAAATTAATTCCCATTAGAAATGTAAAATATTATCCTGTTGCTTGAACAGAAGACAGCCTTAAAGAGAATATCCCATGGAAACCTTTGTCAAGAAAGAGACTGCCAGGAAAGGTAAAACCAAGTCCAACAGTCATTTCAGCTCCTCAAAATTGCAACAACTTTGTGGCAGAATTCCCTTTGACCCTGCTAGGAAGGAAACCTGGGGGCTGCTGATGCTAAGTGACAGGACCATCATCATAGGGCAACCCCCCAGGCAGATTCTGCAGCTTCATTTATATCATAGCTAAGCAGCAAAGGACATGATTTCTGTCAAAGAGATTGTGATAATATTTCACTAGAGGAAGAAAGGGTTCTGTATTCCTTGAACATCACTCTGAACACACAGGACAGGTATCAGTAAAGAGACTTCTCCTTACATTTATCCACAGGAGAAGAAATATCTGACTTGCCTACTCCTCTGGCTGGAGGCCTGACACATTTTGGAGGCAGATGAAGGAAATCCAATGAACAGAAACCAGAGCTATGTATAGTACTCTATCCCTCCCCATTTTGCCCTCTACTGCTCTATTAGTGATAATTATTTTTAATAATAATCATAATTTTTACTGAAAAAATAAAATTTCACAACCCTTTCATATAATTATTATGTAAGCAAGCACTCAGTTTAACTCTTTCTTTTGCTTAGTGAATATGGGAATGTTGAAACAAAACATCTTAGCAGTGCTATATTTTTAAAAGTGCTGTTACCAACACAAGGTGCTTTTTCCGGCAAAAGGACTAATAATGTCAAGAGTGCAGGAGGTCTCATAAGCAGAAATAATGGCAGTTTCATGCAACACGTGAAATTATAGTGCATCTTATGAGTAAATCAAATCACTTTTCCTTTATAATTTCTGAATTCCACAGGGGCCATGAAACACATATTTAAAAGGTGTGCAGAAGGACCTTATTCATTAAACAGCAGAGAAAAGTAGTTGAAGCTTTATTAAAAATTGACTAATAGGCATTCCAGATAATTGAACTGACAGGCTGTTTTGACAGCTGCAAGCAAAAATGTGCTTTCTCTAAACAGTTGGTGTAAATCTTTTAGATTTCTAGAAAGAGGACTGATGTACTGATTTAACTTTAATCAGTTTATGAAGTTGAAAAAAATTGTAACTGTTCACCTAGTTGAAGCTAGGCTAATTGAAGGTGCTGCCAGTCATTTCAGTGGTAGAGTTTGAGCTGAAAGAATTGCCAAGTTCTCACACAATGAGAGAGGTGGAAGGTGAATACTTTAAACAGTTTTGTTTAGCAGAAAATTTAAATTAAGATGAAAACTGAACTCTAAACTTGATTTCCAGAAAGGTGCTGCAATATTCAGTCTGACTGAAGTTAGTGGATTTTGCAAGAATCTATCAGCTTTGAAAATTGGCCTGCAACTAACAAATGTGACAATCTGCACCTTGAATGGGCTAACATAAAGTAACAGTCAATTATACTGTCTAAATGAAAAAAAAATAAGAAAGGAAGAAAAGGAAAAAAAAAAAGACAAACAACAGAGAAAGGCTACTTATCAGACTTTCCAGGTTTCAGAATTCAAAGTAGCAGGAAGCATGGAAAAAAAATTGTAAAAGTGAGGTGGGACAGACAAGATAGAATTGAAGTTGGATTTTATAATTATTAGTTGACTAAAAAGGAAAAATTGACCAGGCAGGCAAGTTTCAGAAAAGAGAAAGAAATTTTCGAAAAGACAAGCAAAGTATTAAAATGGTAAAGTAAGTGAAGACTTAAAAACCGGATGGAAGATTGAATATTTTAAGAATATTATGTAGATATTGACATACTACATAACTAGGATCGACATGAGTGTCAGACTTGTCAGTGAAGCACTGAGATAGAACCATGTTACTTTGTATTCAGTCTTTAGGTGTTCTCTTAAACTGTGTATACACGTATACATTTTATACCTTGATTTAGAACAGATCTATGCTCTTCTGTAAAGCTCACAAAAAAGAAGGATAAATCAGATGAACTCGCCACAGGCATGTCACTTCAACTATAGGCATGTACAGAACAGTACAGCAACAGCCAAGAGAAGAGAAAAATCTTAGAAAAAATGAATAACTGACACACTAAGACTAGTTTACCTGGTGTTTGATTATAACATCTCAAAAATCAGGACACAGCTATTGAATTTCTGTATGTGTTTTTATTTTTAGCAAACAAGAAAACCAAGAGTTTTAACATCCAAGCACTGACATGCTGAATTTATCTTGTGTTTGATTAATGTATTGGATTGATGTATAATAACTGAACAAGAAATCTACATGCTGCTTTGAAGGGTTTATTTGATTTGGATGTAGAAGACTTTTAGCCATTTCATATAAGAAAAAGTGCTCTTGAAAATGTGTATTTCACAGTTATCAGTTTTAAACTACCCCTTATTCCAAGTGGGAAGAGCAATTGAACCACTGACTATTAGTAAAACTGATTTGCAAATGAAATTTGATTGATATTTTAGATTTCTTGGGACTATATGTGGCACAGCTTTGTATAAATTATATTTGCTTAAAATGCAGCTGAGCTCAGAACTGCCAGGAACTATTTAGACCCCATAAATGTTTCCTCTAAATTGAATCAGAGCAAGCTGAAAAGCCTCTAAACACTGTACAGGGATTCAATGTTTAGGTTTTAAATGAAACAATTTTAAAAATTGGAGCCTTGCCATCATTTATAAAACTGTCAGAGTCAGTGCTCCAAAAAAACAGGTTGATTTTCTTCTTGTGTTCCTTGCTCATCTTTATTGGACACTTTCACTGTTAAATGCAGTAAATGAGGTGGGAGGAGAAGCAGAGAGAACAAAAGGGTAAATGAAACATTATTACAGAAAACTATTTTCAGAAATTGCATTTTATATTCAATATGGATATTTTTGCCTACATCCAACCCTAAAGACCATTTTTATGAAACACAATAAAGCCATCTCAGATATTTTCTTGTTTCATTATATCCAAATACATTAATTTTTTGGTTTCAATGAAGATTTATGCTGCCTATATTGCACAAGGTAAGTGTAAATAAGAGCTATAAATTGCTAAGCATTTAACATTGCTTATGAATGGAACTATTGTTCTCTAAATGGCCTGAATTTTAGAGAATCCAGCTAACTTAACGCCTATGAGGTGCCATACAGGAAAAATGCTATAAAAGTCTAATAACAATAAATATGCATTGGTATTAAGTTATATTAGTTTGGGTGAAAGAGCATATATTTAGAACTTATTAATATATATACATTTAAAAGGAGTTTAAATTAAAAATGTTTTGGGCACATGTGTGTCCAGCTCACCACATACGTACCTAACCTTTCATTTGATTTGATGCCTTGTTATTAATTCTTGGAAATACAGGCTATCTAGAAGCCTCTGAACTATAAAGACCAACATATTGCAAGCTTCCAGTGCAGTCTGCAATGAAATTCACAAGTGAAGGACCCTTATGTTTAGCAACAGATCTTTTGTTAACTTTCATAAAGTTAATATTTTAAGACAAGGCCTAAAGGACATACCAGAACCTACCATTTCTTAGAGGAAACGTAGATCTGCTCATTCTGGATGGACAATATCAGGATCCAAACTAAAATCCCAGATTTCAAATCCCTTGTATTATGCCAGATTTCAGGGCAGGATTCATAGCAACTCCTTAAGCCTTAATAGCTCTACTGTACTCAAGCGCAGAGACACTTGCTGTATGATGTTAAGAAATGGCAAATATTAATGTGTCAATGAGCCTTAACTATTGTTAGATGTAGTGTCTAAAAATCTAGCAAAGAAGAAAATATGGTAAAGGATTAGCTTTAAGGAGAGGAATGGAAAATTGCCTATGAGTGTCAAAGCAATGCACATAGGATCACTAAGTTAGCTCCAAACCACCTACCTTTTGCTGTATGAAGACACTGTCCAGTGCCAAAGCCAGTTATTCCACATCCAGTTTTCATGCTGCTGCTATTCCCTCCAGTGTATAACATGATCATACTCTACCATTGCTCTACTTATTCCTTAAAAGGTCTTGGACACATAAAAATGCATTTCTCAGCACCGTCCAGATATGATAAGGAGATGTCTTAATCTATTTGAACATAAAGTGTGCTAATATAAAAATGAGCTACTGGTTGTATTCTAGCCTTGAGGCTACTACAGCTTATCTTCTAAGGCTGAAGAAAAAGGATACAGAACCATGCTTTGAATTAAAACCATACCTATACACTGACAGTTAAGAATGTTCTTCTGGTGATTGTCTATTTCTACATAAATCATGGGTAATAAATTTCAAAACCAACCAAACAAAATAGCAACTTTCATGTGCAGTGCTTTCTCAAATCTGAATATAACTTATTATTTTGACGACAATGGTAACAACAAACATTTTCTTTAAAAAAGAAAAGTGATTGCTTTTACTTTCACCATATTATCTTTTGGCAAAAAATGCTGGTTTCAATTAATGTTTATTGATTCAAAGGAATTAATAAATTAAAGTTATGCAGTGGTTCTGAATGGTAATTTTTTTTACTTACTTTATGTATGAATTGAGCTTAGAAGAGTGTATCTTGTACTGAAAATATTGGTTTGACCAGGAAATCTTAAGAAATTAAAATGAAACGGATTTGATGGGAGAGGAAGTTTCAGTAGATCAGAGGAAAATGTGGCACATCTTAAAATAGGTTAGAGAAAACATATTCTTACAGGTTATTCCTCCTTTTACCACATCCTTCTCTTAAAATCAGGCAAAGTCCAACTCAAAGTGATCTTCCATTCCTCTGCCTCTCTAGTTTAATTACACCTGAAAATCATGAAATATAACAAAATTACCTCTCAGCTTCAAGTTAAACTATTCCTTTAGCTTGAAAGAAAGTGGAAGGGATAGGGGGAGAAGATGTAAATGGCAGTATAATTAAGATTTAGGAACAGGATAATTCCTACAATGACCAAAAAATGTTTGGATAAACTTTCTTTGTTCATTAGGGCTCATTAAAATTCTTGCCACAACATTTTTTTTTTCCCTATTCATACAGGCCAAAACCTAATCTGGATCACTACACCTGACTGCTACACAGACAAGTGCTCTTAATTCTTTGTTGCATACTTAGTTGGAGAATTATGTTCAAAGGAGATTTGTAAGAAAGAATTGCCTCATATTTGCTTGATGCTTGTGGTGGATAGTCTTTTGTTAGATATTTTACTGTCCTGTCTTATAAATCTCCAAAGAGCAAAAGCAACTGTGCGTATCGTATTCAAACTTTTGGGTGTATTAGACTGCACAGGTAGTACACATGCAAAACTGAAAATAAAACAGCATAGTGCAAGGTGTAGGTACTAAATAATTAACATCATTAATCTTTGTCCCGAAACACAAGTCCTCATAAACTACAGGGATATTGCAGAGCAGCAATAACATAGCTTTGAAGTGCCCTGAGCCATCCTTTCCAGAACCACCAGTGTTAGGTTGTAAACGCTGTTGCTCATCTCATGTTTTTGAAGTGCATGCTAACTAGGGAGTTATTGTTAAGGTTCCATCCTTGCTTTGCACACAAAGGAGTAGGAATTGGCTAGACTGGCCTCTAGGAGCTCATTTTTTATCAGGGTAATTTTAGGCATTTTCAGCCAGTCACAGAAATAATTATGGGGAAAGGAGGAGGTGTGGAGAATGTACCAAATAAAACGATAGCATATTTATAAGCCTTTATTTTTTTCCAGACCTTTTTAAAAATTATAGTTATTGTTATTGTACATGCCTTTAATTTGGAATCTGAGAAAAAAAAAAAAGAAACTTAAATGTGCTTTATTTTTTCTCACCTTGAGAGTTTTTACTTTTTCCTAAGTAGTCTCTTTACAGACACTCTTAGAAAACACTTGATGACACAATTTTCCCAGCTCCTACAAGTCTGAAATTGAGCTCCTTTTAGTTTCTACTGGGGTGGAAAGGCACTGTTTATCTTCCCTCTCTATTCAGTGGTTTAAATGTGTGTATCATTCTCTATGGTCACAGCCCAGAGTTAAAACTGTTTCTAAAGCAGTGTAATTAAAGAGAACTTGCAGAAAAGAGAACTCTCCAGAAAAGAGATGCCATAATTTTGGAAACTTTCTTATATGTTTCTCTCTCACTGAAAATGTTATGAAACAGGGATGCATTTTTACTGTAACATATCACCTGCTTTAAAAAGGAGTACATGATTGTATTTATTTATCCACGCCCATAAAGCACACATGCTTGCATACATAATTTGTTTTCCAAATGCTTCTTGTTCAGAATTTACCAGAGCCATAGAGGAATAAAGGTAGAGGAATAAAAGTAAAGGAATAAAGTAAAATAATGAAGTGCAAGCATGTGAAATTTGATTCACAGTAAGTTGTGTTGGCTGCTTCCAGAGACAGACTTAGTAGTAAAGCTGTCATGGATACCACAAGTACAACTGCACTGAAGTCCAGAGACTAGGAAAGCCAAGCTGAAAATGGCAAGGGAGAAAACAGTACTGGGTCTTGGCTGAAGATACTGTCTGACTTTTTCTCTTTCATCAAGACTCACTGCGTATGTGCTACTCTAAATAGGATTCAAGCACTGGAAAGTGTAGTTTACATAGAGTGACATGAATTTTCTAGTTTATTAAATGCCCCGGGAGCTTTCCCAAAAGTCAGTGCTATTTGACTAAAGAAAATATTTGATCTGAGGATATATATGAGACTTCATGACACAGATTTAACTTCATGAACATTCAGGTCAATGTATAGACTATAAGCAAGGTCAACCTCAGTTCCAGGCCATGTTCTTCTGAAAAGAGATTAACCATTTCCTTCCCATTCCTCAGATTTATCACTTATGGAGAGAAGCCTGTGCTAGATTAATTGTGCTAGATGAAAGTATTATAAAATAACCAGGCTTGGCTGTTCTTACACAAATTGCCATCAGAAATTTTAAATAGTTTGATTGTATATTCAACATGTGCATTTGTGAAAAATTACCTTCTCAAAAATGCAAAGTGGTTCTATAAGGAACCTTAAAACCAATGCAGACTCAAAGTTTGACACTTGTTTGTTTGATTGATTGTTTTTTGGGTTTTTTTAATAGCTACAGAAGTTCAAGAGAACTGAAGAATTTTGGAGTGAACACAGAATACTGCTGTTATGTTTTTATAATTTTGAGTGGAGTCCTTTTCACTCTCCAAAAAACATTTAACCCCTGGTGAATATTTTGGTGAAATACCTTCCTAGATCTCAGTGGCAGGAGTTTGAAGGGGGACACAAAGCTTTCGTCTCGACTGAAGAGAGCTCAGTGGACTGTATTTCACATATACATATGAGTGTTGAGGTCATTCAAAACAACAGGCACATTGAAGAATTTGTATCCTGTGTATAGGTATAGCCCCAGAGACAGAGAGACCACTAGGGAAAGAATGTGTTTTGAAAGGCACATTTTTGTGTGCATTTATGTTTTAGATCTTCTAGGCACCTTCACTTTGTGCAGTAAAAGGACCCATATAACCTAACAGAAGGGGTGACCATGTTTTTCCCATGGAAAACAATCTAATAGAAGAGGTCTTTTATTTGCCACAAATTCTTCTGGATCCTGAATCCTGAATGTAAGAAAAGAGTAACTTCTCAGCACTTGACTGTGTTACAGTCTGTTGGGGTTATGTTGTGTCAGCTTATGGAGGCTGATATGCCTCTTGGAGAATTACAGGAAATAATTGCTTCTGACTTATTTAAGAGAATAAGTTTATATCATGAAGTTAAAATAAATAAGAACATGATTTGAAACTAATACAATCATTTAAGACTTATGCAGTTTTGTCTATTTTTCCCTGGTTCCTTTAATATCTCTAATCAATGCTGGGAGGAAAATACTTTCACTGCCATCTAGATTTGGATTGTTTGATAAATTACCAGGAAAGTTAGAAAAATGTTCTTTCTCTCTCTCTGAAAACCATAGTAACATTTCATATAGTTTCTTCTCTTTGTGTATTTTAAATGATTGAGCAGATTGTTCGTCGTGGGAATGGGTGGCAATTAAGATAATAATTGTTCATAGAATATAGAAACTGCATTAAAAAGTTGAGACATTCCTGCCTCCTTCTCTGCACTTTTAGACAGGATAAAAATGGTCTTTATTATGTCAGATACTCCACCGAGAAATATGCATTACTTATCAAATACGATACTGGGTGGCCAACTGGCATAATATTTTTGGATAATGTTTTAAATACTGTAAACCTGCAAGCATTTTTATGATTGCTCAAATATTACAAGCCAGTTAGAGCAAGGTTGAGTTTAGAGTTTTAGAAGCTTTCAAGCCAATTTCTTTATTATATGCAATGAGTAAAAATTCAGGAAGGATATAGTTTCAAAGGTTTGTTTCTGTTCATGGCTAGCAACCCTTCTGTGTCCTTTCTTTTTAAGGTGGACTTTGTAATTTTGCGCTTCCTGCTTTTTTTTTTTTTTTTCACTTTTCTTAGGTGAAGCTAAGTATTTTTCTCACCTCCTAGACTGTTGTTCCAGTGCTACACCAGTTCTTTTTATTGTAAGGCACAACATGCCCTTAACAGAGCCTATTTCTGTGATCTGTTGGATATCAAAGTTTAGTGATCTCCAAAGATATCTGATAATAAATACTTGATTCTCTCATTGTAAAAATATGTTGCATTCTGGAGATTTGTATGGATTTGTATTTCATCCTTTATATTATTTGCCAAGAACCAATTTTTTTAGTCATTTATTTAAAAAGAAAAATTAAAAAAGAGGACTTATTATATTATAGGATTGGTGTATGTATTTAATGATATGTTAGTTCAAGTGGCAGAAAAAAAAAAAAGAAGATTATAAAATGTGCAGCTAGATCTAGTTTTTTGCACCTATTATAATTTGGCACCTTTCCACAGACTTCACTGGAATTATAGTCTGTGCCAATGAGTATAATATGAGGTTCCCAGAAAACATCAGTGCATTAATTCACTTGGCCAGACAAAGATTCTATGGATGAAGCTTAAAAAGACATCTTTTTATATTTTTCTTAAATATTTCTTTCAAGATGGTGATTAGGATAATGGATCATGCCCTCACTACAATCTATGAATCGGTGAGACAACTGTGCTTGTCTGTGATAATGCATATCACAACCTGAGGCAAAGCACATGAGAGCTGGGGAAAGCATTCTCAGGGAGAGCTGTCTAACAAAATGCATTTCTACCCAAGGCAACTAATATCCTCTGAAACCTATAAGTCTGTTTTGGCAAGTCTAACTTGAAGGGAATTCCAATTAGGGTGTCCTCACTAAAGATGTCTCTGTTTGGAGAGACATCCCCAATTAAGAGATCTTGAGGTGCACTAAATTCTTTTAATGAATTATTATGTACATGTTCATGGAGGTTGTGGGGGTGTGTGGGAATTTATCCCTCCGTGCTTGTGCTACTTCTCTCTGTTTCTTCCAATGACATTTCTTGTTGTGTCTGTGGTAATGATGACCATCCAACTAATTTTCAGAGGATCACATTAACACTAACCTTTGGCTCACCCATCTGTTCCTCACTTTATTGCTTCAAATGTCTCCTTTCTGGCTCATTGTTAAACTGGAATAGAGGCAAATTCCTCTAAGCACAGCAGAGCTCTGCTGGGCCATTTATGATTGCAGAAGTCTGCTTACTAGAGTCGTCTGATTCAGTTGCTTTTGTCATTGAGGTTTTCTTACCACTGAACATCTTGCTGGATGCTGATGGCAAATAAAACCTCTGTGGGTGACAGTAGGCTTTCCTCTCAAAATAACAAAGGAACATGGCTCATCTCCCATCTTCTGACATGGTTTTCAGGCTCCCCTTGGGTGTCTTCTCTCCAGGAAATGAGTAGTTCTTAGGTTCTTAAACTCAGCACTAACACATGAAACTAAAGGTTAGGATGGATAGCTCTGAAAACCTTTGGGCTTGTGTAGTGACATAATAAATAGTCCAACAGAGCTACAGGTAAATTTCTACTGCAAGAATGCACAGACATATTAACTATCAGAGTATTTTCAGTGCATTCATTCATAATTTCACATATACTGATTAGTAAAGCCTTTAACAGTGCCAGAGTTGTAAAAACAGAGAAAGCTACTAAATCTAGTGTGTATTATGAATTTAATGTTTTCTGTATTACCACTTCTCACTTTTTTTTTTGATGGTAAAAATAAAGAATGTTTCATTTTTCATTCTGATTTACTCCTGAATTTGTCTGACACATTATTTTAATAGAAAGTATTCCCTTTTTATCTTTTCCCACTGCAAAAACAAATATACAAATGCAAAACAAACCAAAAAACTAAAATTCAGAATATAAGAATGTTATAATTACACCAAGCCAGATTTGCTGCTTTGGGAAATTTTGTCCTCCAGATTGCCTTGCTTTCAGTGCACCATAATAAAATATATTTTTATGTAATTTAAAACATATGTTTTGAAGTGTGTTCTGCAGCAGCTGAAGAAAAATGTGAACAACTGAGCCATTAAAATTGCAGTACATTTTGCATACCTTAAGTCCAGATACTGAGAATTATTTTGCATTGCAATAATCTTATCCTTTTAAATTAACTTGGAGCGTCAGGCTAAAACACTGGGCCTGGATGACAGTTAAATGAAGGATCCTTACTCTCCAGTCCAACAAGCTCCATTGAAAAACAGGGAAAGGGGCAGGGAGGCAGCAAAATTGTCAAGTAGATGAATATTGCCCCTTAATATCTGTAGTAATGGAGAAACTGTTTGCCATCATGCAAATCTGTGCTTAGTGAGCAAAAAACATCCTCCAAGATTTTCCATCAATGCCAGTTGCATACCTACATGGTTTAAAACAAGTAGCCTAATGTAACATAAAAGCATCACACTCTTATTTCCCAATTCTTTTTCTATTTAGCAGAATATTTTAGTGACTAAATTTGATGTATTTCTATGTGTATGTGCTTTCCTACTAGAATACAGAGTAGTTAAAGTAAAATAATATTTTATTTTCAGACTATTTGATATATATTTCGGTATGCCACAGTCAATGCTATGGAGAAAAACAAGAGGTAAACCCATATTTCTCTGTAAAGAACAGATGTACTTTAGCTGATTATTTGCAAGTATAATAGGAAGCTGTGAGTTTGGGACTTGAAAAATGGTTATGTTACTTACAGGAAACATATCAAAACTGAGAGACAGCTGGAAATTGCAGTAGATGAGACACTGGAAAAATCCAGGAACCTCCTGCCAAAATCAGATACAGAAGTATTAGATCCAAATGGATTTGCTTGCCTTTCATCTACATAGCTACCTACATGTGCATGTATTATACATCTCTTTGAATTACATTTATATTACCAGTACATTTGCAAGACAGTTGTTTGGGTTTTTTTACCCCTGTAAAGACATTACCTAATTCAAAGTCTTGTCCCCATCTGAGATTACATACATATTCTGAAAAACCTGAGCATCTGATAAGCTCTCTATGCTTAAGAAAAATCACTACAAAAATCCTTTCAGACCACTGTCATTCTAGTTGCTGTGCACAGCAGCATTGACATATTTCCAGAAAGACTTGCAAGATTCATGCCATTTTGATGGTTATAAATACTCTCTTCCTTTTTTATGCATAAGCTATATATATA
>VXAC01003058.1:549969-582148 GCA_013399225.1 Rhipidura dahli | reverse complement strand
ATATCTTTGGAAAGTTGTTTTAATTCTACCTGTTTTTTGAATATTAATATTTAACTATCTTTTCCCACTTGTTTCCCTGTAATCCCTTAACAATATGAATCAAAATCAAAATATTCACCCAAAAATACTTATAACTTTCACAGTTCAAATAAAATGGGGGTAGAATTGGACTCGCAGTAATTAAAGTTGCAGTAATAAAATATATCACTGTAGCTATTCCACTAATATGAGCAGGGAGAATCCTTACCTTGCTAAAGATATCCCAATGAATACTTTCAGTGCATTTTTACCGGATAACTGCTGGTCCAAAGTCCCTTTGCAAAATTTGTTCCTACAAACTGAGAGACAATATGGATCTTTTAAATTGTCTGTCTTCCTTTTTTGTCCTTGTTCATTGTATTTATTTTGTGAATTGCTTTTTTTTACTGTCTTCTGATATCATATCACCTCCAGAAATGCAGCTTGATTCTAGAAGTGAAACGAACCAGGATATTCTTAAATAAAAATGTATAAGAGAACAATGAGGCACATGAGACAATGGTATGTAGCTTTTAAAGGACAGCTTTTTTTATCAGTGTAAGAATCAGCTGAGAATGTATGTGTGGAAAACCCCTGGCTTATTTGCACCCTGAAACAGAGATTTCAGCTGTGGGAAAAAAGGCTGGAGGACCTGTGGTGCTGTAACTATTTAGTGTAGTTCAGATTACAGTGTCCACCGAGATAATAAATAGGTGCTCCAAAGAAATTGAGCAGTGCCAGGAAAGCTGCAGAGAAGGTCTAGATGATGTCACAACGTTGTGTTACATTATCATCCTGGTTTTCTGATCAAATGAATGAGAGAAATTTTGGTGATCAAATTTATTGAGTAAATTCCTTTCTTCTCTATAAGAAAAGCTTCCTTCCATATATCTCTTCTCTGTCTTCCTCTCATCCCAAAACTGCGTCTTTCAGATAATTTCAGCTCTACTTTTTCAGGATGAAGATTTTAAATGTTTTTGGTTTTTTGTTTTAATTTGGGATCTGATAGAATGCAGCACATTTATAAACGAGAAGATAAACAGAGAAAAGCTGTCACGGTGAATGAAGAACTCTGCTTTACTTGATCAGTTTGTTGGTAATTATTAATAGTTTCATTGTTTGTTTTTCCACTATGTAGAGTTTTTAGGCAAAGAACTCAAACCTGACAAAGAGCTCTATAAACACCAATGAAGTCTTAGAACAAGCTGTGAGCCAGGATAATTATTATTAGGCTAATTCTACAAGTGGGTAGCCTGCATCAGAGGAATTAAATTACTTCTGTGTCAAAGAATTCAATGGCAGAGCTTAGAAGTCATCTATTCCAGTTTTGGCTCCTTTTACTGGACAATGCTCTGTCACTTAGGATCAGCAGTTTTTGAGGAGTTGGGCTTTTAAAAAAACTAACATATACATCATTCTTTGTAAAAAAATGAAATTATTAATATTTATATCAAGGCAGACAAGTCCTTGACCTAAAAGGAGGGAGCTACACAATGATGTGGTTGCAGGCAGCAGAAGTGACATGGGAGTGAAACATGCAGGTGTTACTAGGAGAGGACAAGGAGAGAAAAGAAAAATTAACCCTCTTATCCCCCCTGGTGAATCTTCTAACCCACCTTCTGTACAGGCATTAAATGATGCAAAGGTCTGATAAATCCTCAGAAGAAAAACAGTTACTTCAGCAGATGTCTCCAGGTATTTTCTCATTATGTGCCTCTTCAAAAACGGCTGAGAAATTACTAAAAAGTAAACTCCAGGGAAAATGTAATGTTTGGTTCCTAATACTTTCTATTTTTCTATACTGAAAGAATAGTATAGGAGGCAACAGTAATGATATAGAAGTGTAGGAACAGTAACAAAAGTGCAGGAATAACAGAGAGGCACTTGCAGGGGACAATCTTCTTGTAGCAGTGCACCAAGGTCGAACCTTACCAACTGCCCCACTGGAATATGCAAAACTCATTCTCACTAAGCTATTGATCTTCTGAAATGTTAGACACCTTTATAGAAAATGTACTAGAGATTGTGGGAAACTGTTATAAAGCGCACACTGAGTTTCATGAGGGTATATGTGAAGATACAAACAATGTATAAGATACACTCTCTGATTATAGTACAGTTAACAATGATTTAATTATTTCCCAAAATCAAAAGAAGCCAGATCCAAGTGTGTGAATGGCACAGTAATTCAAATGCAGATCCATTCTTTTTATGTGAAGGCTACAATATTTGCTGACAGGTTGGGAAACAAACCAGGGAATCTAAGAAGGTAAATGCCTAAGTCTCAGCAATTTGATCCCAAGCTTTTCAGCTGAGACCATGAGAAGCTGATAGCCTCCAGGGACATGGCTCACAGGAGAACCTGTGAGGCATACTAACAAGTGGGTTAGACCTGCATAGTGTAGCTTTCTATAATTTTTTTTTTTTACCTAGGTATGGCTTTGTATATATGATCCATCAAGACAGCTTTGATCCTTTGGAGCACAGCAACTAATGAAAAAAAAGGGCAAGGAGAAAAGATACACATACAAAGAGTTAGGGATTAGAGGGGCTTGGCTATGATGGACAGACACAGGCACTCACTGTCTAAAAGATAGCACTAGGCATAATACTTTTTTTTTTTTTCCCAACACAAGCTTTCCCAATATCCTACAATGTTTCACACAGAAAGACCCACACAAATACTCTGAACAATGACTATAAAGAGAAAGGGAACAAACAGAAAAAGACTTGGCAATTTGAAAGGGAAGATTCACTGATGAAACACCCAGGAAAGAGACAGAGCCCAGTCAAACTTTCCTGTGTCAGACTTAGTTAGAAAGGACCATGTGAAGGCTGGCTCTAACCTTTGTGTGCATCGCTTCAGCACGGTAGCTGTGAGCACCACAGAAAAAGAGCAATATAGTTAGGTATATGCACTCAAGGGGACATCTCTTGACTGCTTTTCTTAGTGCTGAATGGAGGCATTTATTTTTCAGTAGACTCTAAATTGTTGTTACTCCTGCTTAAAAAAACAAATCCACAGGCAATTTAAACAGGCCATTTATGAACTGTAAACCTGAAACTTTTAAATAATGGGAAAATGAAATATTTCAGGATTCATGAGATTCAGCTTCTCCACTTTTTTAACAAAGAGATTTCTTATAACCTTGACTTTATATGCTGAGCTACATAATGCATGATTATATATTTAAATCCCTATTTGACCTCCTAAGTGAACACCACTTTAAAGAAAGACATTACTAATGGGATTGAAAACATGTAATGAAAATTAAAAAAAAAAAAAAAAAAACAAATAAAAAATTCAGTCATACTCTCACTAGAATATTTGGTCAAATTAGGTTTTTTTACACTAAAAGTGGATTCAAAAATGTTAAAGCAAATTAGAATTCTATCTTTTTAGTAATTTCAAGTATTTAGGGATTATTATTTCATGTTCATGGTGATATGCATTTTTACTCTGATGTTAGGTTTTTTAAATATTTAAACTCCATTTCTTCCTGTTATAATTTCTGCAGTGTCCTGGTGAACTTCATATATAAATATATAATATTTTATCAGATTGGATGTGCAAAATGGGATAATTTGAAGTATTCATGCTTTCAATAGCAAAGCACCAATCAAAACATAGTGATTCAACCTTGATATTTCAGAAAATACAACATATTTTTCTGTGTTTCTTTTTCTTTATTGTCCACCAGTGCCTTTCTTTTTCTCTCTGCTCTCTCACAAAATGTCCCTATTTAGCTTTATTTCCAAGACTGTTCTTAAGGTGGTTCAAGTCTCAAAGGCTCCTTGCAGTAAGTTCTGCTGCCCTCTGTTCCTGTTTCACTTCCAACCACCTTCACTACTCATGAAGCTTGACAACTTACAAGTAGGTCTCTGTCCTGTGTGCTCACACCTGTACCCTTTGTTCAGCCCCATCCTCACATTCTTCAAACCCATCCTTAGAAATGGTTATTGGTACTTTGTGACTCAGCACTGCTTCTCTTACTGAAGTATTCCTTTTCCACCCAGGCTAATTTCATTACATCCAAATTCTAATATCTCTTTATTCTGTTGTTTCTCAAAATTTAGTGAGGTCGCTCCTTGCTACTCTTCTTGGGGGATTTTCACTCACCATTGTTCAGATACAAATTTACCTCCCCCTCTTTTAGAAATAGTTTTTGGTTTTACTGACTGCGCTTCAGCAGGACCTCTTCACTGTTTTCAGTAGCCAGCTCATGAACCCAGAAATTGATAAAAGATTTATGGACTGAACCATCAAAGATGTAAGATTTTTGTGCAGAAATCCCACAGAATTCTGGATTCTTTACAAGCATCTATGGTATCAAGTAAAGCTTTATTCTGTACTTCATTCTTTGCAACCACTTTCAATATACTTCTTTTATTCCACTTTTACCTGTTTACCTGTCATTCCAGCTTCTGGATATATTCACATCTACAAGGAGTTCCAACAAAGACTTTGGGTCATTTCTTCCTGTATTATTTTCCTGTTACTAGTTACTTGGAAATCTTAGAACAGTTTAGTTCAGCCTTACCCTGGTAAGCATCTTTAACACATGTAGAAAGTGGAGTGAAACTGTTATTAGCCTGGATATTTAGAAGGCAAACTTTGGAAACTGCACTTCTTTCTAGTTTTGTCATTTGTACAAAAATTCCAAACTAATAGAGCCTATGATGAATTCATGTTTTGAAGGAAATTAATCTCTTTTACTTAAAAGAATAATCATGATGCCTTAAATCTGAGCCTAATTTGCAATTTTTAGTTATTTTTTGTTTATTGCAATGAAAGCAACAGAAAGAAAAATATGCAATGAAGTCTCATTAATCATAAAGTAGAAAAGAGGGTTTCCAAAATTTACTTAGGGAAATTAGATGCCTAATTCCTTTGAAGTTTGCAGATACTTTAAAAGTTTCCTTAAATAAATAAAACTGTATTTAAAGTTATGATCCAAATCTCCTTGATTTTCAGCAAAAGTATCCCCATTGACTTCTGAGTTTAAGTCTTTGAAAGCATGACTACACAAAAGGTTAAACAAAGAATCCAAAATTCTGCCTCTTTTGGCACATGTTGAGTTATTCTTTAGAAGGATGCTGAATTAATGTCCTTGCTGTTCTAAAATATTAAGCAAAAATATATAATACTATTTGACACGTAGGAGTGCAAATCTAAGCAAAAGCAGAGCTCCTATATTGCTTTTACATTCTATCTGCCAGTCAAGCTGAGACTTTATAAAAAATGGCAAAGCAATTTTCAGTCATGTATGGTATATCGTGTAGGTCAAATTCTTTTATGTAAATCTCTTTCACTTGGGTGTTTAAATTTCAATAAAAATGTAATGATAAAAAGTGTGGCTTTTATTTCTCCTTCTTTCTGTAATTCATTCTGAGTTTTGGAGAACAAGTGTTTTATTGAGCATGACACCTAAAAGAGGCATTGTTTTAAAAAGGTGTTAAAACAAGAGTCACATATGTTTTGGATAATGGAAGTATTGCAGGAGGCTTCCCCACACAACCTTTCTTTCCTGTAAGCTGGGGCTCATGGAGCTGTTTCTGTAGGTTAGTTTGAGTTCATTTGAACTCTTCAGACCTACAGATGGGGGTAGTTTACCTGATGACTAACAACAGCATGGCATATTTCAGAATTTCCTACTGTTATTTTGTTTTTCATTGCTGTTTTCGTGAGAGGCTCTTGTGTAATGAACAAAAAATATTCTTAGTGCTAAATTGTGCCTAAAATTAGACAGTAATTTACTTCTCTCAGCCCCTAAAAAAAAAAAAAAAAAAGAAAAAAAAAGAGAAAGAAATATAATTCACTGGTTTCAGAGCTTACTGAACAGGACATGCTTTTCTGAGTCAGAATTCAGTTGTCGTGTCAGGCTTTCACTTTGCAGTGAACAACCTAAGGAAATGGGACCTAAGCTGATCTCCCTTCAATATGTAGATGACTGAATGGCCTCTGAAACACTCACCGTTTTCGCCTGCCTCATTATTTACTTTTGAAGTGAAGAAGAAAGACGACACGCACCTCTGAGAGCTACAGAATTTTCTAGCAGCAAGCTTCACTTTCATGTGTGATGTGGGTTAGATCCCAAACATTGGATAATATGACACATACTATGCTATTGTACAGGTTGTGAATAATAAACATTATAGAAATCCACACAGGGAATACCACATGCTTTTGGGGCAAATTCTGAATTCAGAAACCTAACTTCAGCTCGGGGAAGATTTTAAACACCAGTCAAATGGCAAGTGTTTGTGTGTATCTTCAGTTGTAGAAATACAGCTCTTTGCAGATACAGTGAGATAAGCTGGTTTATACTACCAGAGAGTAAATATTTGTGGGTTTTTTCTCTTTTGTCTGAAATATGATTGCCCCAGGAATTTTTGGAACAAGTTAGTGCCAGTGTTTGTACTGCAGGGCTAAAGAAAGCATAGGCTGGAGTAAGGACAACTTGGCAGGAATTAATGCTTTTGATTTGGTGCATTGTCTGGAGGTTTACATTATGTCCTGTCCTTAACCAAATATAAAAGCAGAACAAAGGAGCAATGAGAGTAAACTGAACTGAAACAAATCTTTGTTGGGATTGAGTAAATTTTTAATTTTTTTCCCGAATACCTTTGGATCTTAACATTAAAAGAAATTGTTCTATAACGAAATGAAAACATGCATTTCTATGCAGCAACTCAGAATATTTTGTCCATATTCCAAACAATTTTAGACAACATAATGCAATCCACTATTTCCTTCCTGAATAGTTTTATCTTTGACAACTCAAACTTTTCAATTAAAATTAGTTTATTTTGCACAGATTCCCAAACATGACCAGTATGAGTGACTGGTGACAATGTGCAAGGAAGGGTAAGAAGTAACTTTCAGTTTAATGTCTCAAAATCTGTGGAAAATTTGGTCAAATGAAAATTCTGAGTGACAACCAAATTAATTAAAGATTCCTGTTTTGTTTTTTGTAACAGTCTCCTGTTGGAGAAAATATAATGGAGGTTTGTTTAAAAATATTTTTTCCATGCCATGCTGTTAATTTCTTGACACAAGTTATTGTCCTACACTGATTTTGTCAGTAGCATCACTATATTAGATAATAATGGTGACATTAATCTGTCTTTCCTCTTTCTAGAAACCCATGTGTAGTTTTGGACCATAAAAAAGCTTAACAATAACAGGATTCAATGACTGCTGTGAGTTCTGAAGAATAAGGACATCTATTCCCTTGTGTTATTTAGAAGCTTGTCAGGGATTGCACAAAGACACTTACATATGTAGTATATATTTTTATTTTTTTTCATTTGCCAACCTGTTCTGTCCTGACAAATTCTTCCAGCATGCTACCAGATAGGGATCAATTCCTTCCACTTTCTCCTGTTACCTGGTAACCCTGGTAGGAAAAATCTTTTTAGTTCTGTTTGTTCCTAAATATTCCTAACAATAATTCAGCCTCATCCACAGTTATCTCCTCTGTTATCAACTCAAAAAACCATACTTTTGCTTCCTAAAGCTTCAAGTACATATTGGTAACTCCCTGGAGGAAAACGTGATCTGACAGGTAACATAGTACTCTTGCTGATAATGAGAGTGGAACCTTTTCTTTTTAATGTACAAACTCAGCTTTGATTCATCTCTGCACTACCCTTATGTTCTTAAAGAGTATCAAACATATTATAGCATCAGAATCAGTCAATGTTACAGAAAACCCACAAGGTCTGACACTTTCTCCGTGGGACTGCACAGAAAGGATATCACCTTGTCATGTCATCCAACACTGTAAAAACTTCTAAGAACCCTGTTTTACAAATATTCATCCATCTGTTTATCTTTATGCTCTGAAAACAACTTCAGTGGTTTTTCTGGAGTTGCCTGCTGAGTCCTAGGGTCTACATGTGTGTGAGTTCGTGTGGGACTGCAGACTAATGAGGCAGCAATCTTCCTGTCAGTTCAGGGCTATATTATCTACTCTGAATAAGCTCAGGGCTTGGCATGGAATTTGTAGTGGGAATACTATAAAGCACAGCCACATACATGACAAAAAATGTAGGAAAAGTATATGTTCATTGTTCTACCTTTACAAAATTATTCTGTTCATATGGAATCTCAAAAACACAGACAAATCCCTCCATGTTAAAGATACACCATTTAATCTAGCATTAATATGGAAATATGACAAGATATTTGTATCCTTCTACCCACTTGGCTTTTGTCTGTGAAATAAATATTTTTAGTACCATTACGTTGTGGGAACCCACTTTGATAGACAACCATATTCTGCAAAATCCTCAGTTTTTGTTAAAGTTAAGACATATGTAAGACAAGCCTTAGTAAGCTTAGGGAGCAGACCACCGAATACCTGTGCTGAAACTGATTGCCTGTGTTTTAGGTGCAAAGAAATAATAATAACCAAAGTGTAAAAAGAATTTAATGTCTTCCTTCCTTGGCTGTCTAGTTTTTTTCTTTTTTCTCTTTTTTTTTTTTTTTCCTCAAGTTTAAAATGTCACTGTTTAAAACACTCAAGAGGTACAGTAAAAAATAAGTAATTGAATGGAATTTTCTAATGTCAGCTGGACTGCATTTGGATAACACTTTGGGATTTATTCTCCTGTGTAACTGCAGCTACTATTAATGAGAGAGATACAGAAATATTATGAGAAAAACCCTGTGCTGGTGATGGAGACCTCTTTCAATATTTCTGTGCACATATCCATGCCTTCGACTATATTCAAAAAAAGCACTAATGGAATGGCAGAGAGACTTCTTACAGATAGGACAAGCACATAGCTAATAAGTGACAATAAATGATTGACATTAAATAGTTCCCTTTCATATACATTAAAGACAGACTTTGTTTAAAAATTTTGCCTTTAAAATTTGATGTCAGTAGCTCATAATGAAGTGCAGAACTGGAACTTGGAAAATTTTTTTCATAGCCTCAAAGTAGTATTGATTCCCTTTAAATCTTACTCGTAATTATTGAATGATAGTTAGTAGCTTCATAGTTCACAATCTTAACATATTTTGCATGGCAAACAAGTTCATGTGTGTTTTTCCACAGAAAATATTGACTAGTATCTGCATATAAACAAAGCAGAGATTTTCTGTAGTATCTCTTATGCCAGTTGGATAGGAAAGAGCGTTACTACCACAGGCATACACAGTACTTGGAATTTAAACACATAATATTTAAAAGAAAGTAAGATGAAACAGTAGTTGTACTTAAGTTTGTATGGATCTGACTCTAAATGTCTATTTCTTTCTCATGAGATTATTCTGCCAGAATATCTTCACTTCTCTACGTTTTTACACCGGCAAAGTTGAGTTAGCTCACTTCCGTTTTTTCCAAGAACTGACAAGGCAATATGCAACACTTACCATTGTTAAATCAAAGATGACTGGACAACTTGCACATTCTGATGGAATACTTGCCAGGTCAAGAAGATCAAATAGCTACTGACTTTCAACTATGGTTTTACTTTAATTTGGCTTCTTCTCCTCACCAAGTTTCTGGTATCATAAGAACATATATAAAGTCTACAAGAAGTAGAAGAATCAGACCTACTTCTCCTAAATTTGTCTGTGATAAATCAATTGAGGGGAAAAACAACAACAACGACCACCGGATAAACAAAAACCCCAATCCAAGCCCAAACAAACAAAAACCAGAACCAAACCAACATACAAAGAGATAACCAGACAGGAATCACAAACAACTTGCTACTGATTCTTTAGAAGTTTCTATGGCAATAAATAATAAAAAAATGTAAGCCAGGGTTAACTGTGGTTGGGTTTGGTTGGTTGGTTTTGGTTTGCTTAGGTTTGGGTTTAATGTTGAGCATGGAGGTCAGAGGAGTCGACACACAGATGTGCCTTCCAACCACAGCCAGTCTGTGATTCTGTAAAACAACAATCCAGTCTTCCCTCTGAACTATTTATGTGTTTGCTCTCCTTTTAAGTTAGTGGAATACAAGACAAACACTTAGGGATGGAGCTCTACTAAGCTCTACTATTTTATTTTGCTTTCTCTTCAGAAGTTACTAGCCCTCAGAAATATTTCTGAGAAGCAACAAATATTCTTCTCTTGTTCCTGGCCCAGGAGGACAACTAATTTGCAATACTTTAAGATCAGTTTCCAGGTTTTCTTAAATACATGGCCTTCATAGCCTATCTGCACTTCTGACCTCCTTAAATTTTCCTTTTTAACCACTCCCTGAATGCTGCAAATTGAAGTAATAACTTATTAAAGATTATTCAGTAATGATTGATTCTTATGTAACTGTACACTTTACAGATATTGAAATTTTACATGACTTTTTTTCTTGATTCTCTTAGAAACAGAAAGATAACATTTTGTCTCATGAGTTAACTGTTTTCATCTTTTTTTTCTAGAGCCTCTCAGTTTAATTAGTCTTTAATAACTGGTTAATTATTCTCTAAGTTATCTGCTTTTCACATGTTTAATAGCTGGCTGTATTTCAGCAGCTCAAGGTGAGATCGTTGTACATGATTTTGAATGAGAGATATTAAAGCGACTTACATAGAGTAATGCTGAAGTCAGCATCATTTGGAATGACTTTTTTAAGATGCAAGAGTTCCTATAAAGAAATTTTTCAGTCTGATTCTTCCGGAGCTGCTAAATAGCCTCTATAAGAGATAATTTAAAAAATATGGCTTACTTCTTGCTTGTGTGATTTTTTTGTTCCCTGTGTTCATCTCCTCTCTTCATGCCAGCACTAACAGAGTTTCACAGGATGTGCAGATCTACACTGGGATGACAACATCAATCAGATGTCACGCCTCAGCATTTCAGCCACCCAAATTCAACAATACTTTCCCTAAAGCACAACTGGGTAATAATGTTCCAATTCTGTTTTGATTATCTACTCCTTCCTGGACCCCTGCAAGTTCTTTCTTCTGAAATAATAAAGATGAGACAATGACTGGGGCAGATCTGGGACGTGATGGAAAACATCTTCTAATGCTTTGGTGGTAAGTGTTACTTACAGCTCAGAGCCTGGCAGAGCTGCAAGATTTGAGGTTAGGAGGGGAAGTATCCTCTGTCAGACTGCTATGAGAATGGGAATTGAGTTTTTCAGTTCAGTATATTTTGTTCCTGGTGAAAATATTTAGTCAAATTCCCCCCAGGCAATTTCCAGCTGAAAGACTACTCCAGAATTGGGAACCAGCTTGATGATTTCTGTGATTTACCTGAAAACATACATTAGTTGTTTGAAAACATGCTAGATAAGATGTGTTAGATCAGACTTTGAAGTAAATAAAAGGACAATTTTTCAAAATTTATGCAGGAGACATTCCCTTAAACTGTTTGAGACATTTCAGATAAAAAAAGTTTCCTTCATTCCTTCTCCCTTTCCTTCTCTTATGTATTTTAGAATAATCTAAAAAAAGCTTCAGAGTAGTAAGTAAATTTCTATTTATGATCTCTGTAGACATTGCCTCCTCATTCAAAGGAGAGGAAAATCTAAAAGTCAGAAACTTTAGTCAGTAGGGCTCCTCTGTTGATCTTTCTTTTTTGAAGAATACCCCAAAATTCTTGAGAAGAAAGATTTCTAGACAAATCAATAGTGACTTCACATCCTGAGACCAAAAAAAAGTAATAAACGCTTAACAGGGTAGCTTAATAAGAAGTAAACCTCAACTACAACTTGTAGACTGTTTATGAAAGTAAAAAAGAAATTAATGGCCCAGAAAAGAAGAGGCAAAGTTTCTAAATAAGACCTGATTTCAGAAATACTGAAACCTAAGTGGCTGAGAAGGAGAGAAAGATACACTTGACAGAACCGATTCCCATAAAAAATTATTCACATCTTCTGACAAAACATAGAAAAATTTGTGGGTATAGATATGCACTCAAACATGAGGTGAGCAGTCCATAAACTTAGAATAAACTTAGTCCTTAGCACTCACTCCTAATTTTATCTTATTCTCTTTGATCATTATCTTGCTACAATGTGTAAGAAAAAAGAAACAGTTTGTGTTCTATAGAAGTGACAAAGATGTAGAAAAGGTTCCTGAGAACAGATATTTGTAGTTACAGATAGGCATCTTACACTTTCCTTCACTGCCTCAATCACTTAGGGTGTAAGGATGTGTAGGTACAAATTAATTTGGGTTTTCAATAAGAGGAACAAAAGATAATAATCTTATCAATATATTTGAGCGTGAATAAAGACAGGGTTTTCTCACAGAAACAGAGTCAAAAAGACAATAAAAATTTCCAGATGTGAATTTGTCTTTTCAGCTGCAGAGACAGCTTGCTGCAAACCCAAACAGTCCCCTGAAAAAACACCCAGTCTTCTAGCAACAAACAAGTGTGTCTGGAATCATGGAGAGCTTGCATCCTCAACATGGGAGGAAGTGAGATCTCTGATTCCATAAGTGCCTTTTGTTGTCTGAAGAAGGAGAGAGGTTAACATGTAAGAACAGCAAAAGTGGTCTTTGGGAATACATCTTTATCCGAATGTAAATTTTACAGCAATTATAAATGGGAGTCAGTGAGGTTACAGTGGTTACAATTGAGGGAAGAAATTAGACATTAGCTCAATATTTCTATTTGTTAGGACAATGATGAAATGGTTGTACTGCAGCTCATTATTCAATAGTGTTTAAAAATTCTGTGCATATATTTTCCTTGGCTAAATCTAACATACCAAAATAATTTTTCTCTGTTTGTTATAAAAGTTGATTTAATATAGTGCATTTTCTTTGACACTAGATTTTCAATAAACTTAAATTCAACACTGGGAATACTGAATGGATTGAAGGAATTAGCATATCTATTTGAAATAGTGTTATGGAGAAGGGAAAACCCAGGATATTTGATTTTCAATAAAACTTCTGGTAAAATTTGAGCTTGTATAAACTGATCCCTGGCTTTTTGAAAATGAGAGGAACCAATCTAAAAATATGAAATTGGAGCTTGAACTGGGGGAGGGGGAGTGAACTAGCAGGAAAATACTGGTCATTATAATATATGTTATCAACAGACTCCCAGAAAGAGAATCCAAATATCTAAAATTAAATATATCATATACATTAGGATTTAAAAGAGTCATTGGTTTATTATGGGCTGATTGGTGTACACAAGTCAGAGATGTGTGCTTTGGATGTCTTATTCTCATTGCTGACTGCAGATTTAATGCAATCCTTATCCAGGGCCCAGTGTTTTCAAATGAGATTCAGTAATCCTTCTCCATTAGACTGCTATAGAGGAGGACAAGAAATTGTAACAAGAATTTTTTGTGTTTGAAAATGGAAAAAAAACCCCTGTTACCCCATTTAGAAAGCTCTTTTGCAAGAGACTTAGCAGAGTTCTATAACTGTAAAAGACAGACCCTGCCTATGGAGTTGCTGATCCTTGATCATCACAACTTCTGGGACAGCTGCTTTTTTAAGCAAGCACACCAAATAAAGTAAACACAAATATAATATTCTGTCATTTCTCTGTATGGCAAAATAATCTTTGGACATAAATTTGAATCCGGATATGAGAGGAAATATTGAATGACACAATATATGGAGTTTTTTGGATTTTTTTTTTTTTAATATACTGTAGAGTAAGCATACATCTTAGATATTTGAATCTAAACAGAAGCAACCAAGAATATTCTACTTCATGTTTTACCTGCTATGCTTAAGTTATCAGTTCTGACTTTTTTTTCAGAGAGACTCTGATGGTATAAAATGTTTTTTATCATGACCTGCCAGTCTGCAAGGTAACATGAGATTATTGAGCCTGTGGAATAAACACCCCAAAAAACAGAGTGGGGTAAAAGGCAGTTACTTGGCTTTATTCACTGTCTTTGTTTTGGGCAGTAGAGATAAATTACCATAATAATTGCAAAAGAGCTACTCATGGTAAAAGATGTCAGCCAAGGCTACTAATCCTGCTGGGATGACAAACTACAGTAAAAAAAAAAATCTCAGTTGTATTTGTTTGAGGCTGATTAAAAACACTTTTAAAATACTGTTTGTTCATTTGTTTCTTTTGTATAGGTGGTTAGGTAATGCCTTAGATCAGGGCCTATGGATGATAAACTTCAGGATGTTTATCACCTAGGGTGAACTCATCAGGGTCAATAACCAGCTTTCAAAAGTGCATGATCTTGAAAATTTGTTCTCTAAACGTAGTGCTTCTTGTGAATGGAAATGTTGTTTTGCACGGGGTGAATCAAGTTGGACTCTTTATTGTAGCTGTTCCAGAACTGTAATCCTGACTTGGTTACTGGTACTGTGTTTGGCCTTGGATACCTCCCAGCTCTGTGCCTCAGTTTTCCTGTCTGTAAGATCTGGAGAACAATGACTGACTCTGAGACCTAATTAGCTGTTTGTATAGCACAGAGAAGATGTGAATTGCTGCAGTGTTACTGATTTGACTGCTGAAGAACTATTTTAAAGAGCAGCCTAATAAAACCAAGAGTGCTTTTGTCCCGTGTATTTATCTGTACTTGTTCCTCTTGATGACCTGAAAGGGATTAACAGCTATTCCTAGGTTAATTGGCCTCCATGGCATATCTTCTCTACAGTCTGGAAGGGATATGCTGTCTGCAAATCCAAATCCCCAGATGCATTTTAGCAACTAATATGGTAAGTGAATAAGCTGGTTTTTATTAGTTTTTCAAGCAGTCTGATGGATTTTAGTCATCTAGAATGGCCCAAATCAAATGACAGCTGCTTTTGCATATTTGCTCTGCAGATGTCATTTTAATTACTAACATCAGTGTTACATGTACCTCCTAGAAGCTAATACTGTAATTCTTCAGCTGAAGATTTTCAAGCATTTCAGATACTATCTGAGCTTAAGTACTTGTGTGAAAGATTAAAAATAATAATGAAGCACGTCCTACAAATCAGAATTCATTCTTCAAACTCGTTGGAGGGTGGCAGTACTTCTGTTGGGCAGACTAGAACAGTTGTTATCAATTACTTTAACATGATTTCACAGCACCATCCAAAACTGTCCAATATTCATTGATTGTATTATTTGGGAAATTATAATGTCCTTAGAAAAGCTTTCAATGACAAAAATGTTGCATTGGAGAAAAAAATTGGTTTCAAAGGATGTTAGACTTCTAACTGCTTTTGAATAGCTGAACCCTAGTCTCATTTTTTAGTGATTTAGCCAAAATTATCATGTCAGTATGCCATAATACTAAAAGTTGCCAAACATCAGATCCACAGGAGCCTGAAATCACATTTTTTTCAAAACCTGTGAAGCTGCCATTCAAACATAAACCTGTAAAACTTGTGATGAAAAAAATGTGAGGCATAGATTGTCTATGAAAAAATCTATAATATTTCAAAGGCGGAAATCTTGGAGGAGGCAGCAGACTACTAAGACAAGATTTCATACTTACAAGATACAACAGTATGAATCATGAAAAATTAGTTTTAAATGAAGTATTTAATGACTGGAAACAGCTGTAACCTTGATAACACTATGTGCTTTTGAATTGCTGAAGGATAGCATAACTTGATCAAAGAAGAATCACAAAGCTGGTGAAGGGTCTGAAGCACAAGGAGCTGTCAGGAGCAGCTGAGGGAGCTGGGGGTGTTTAGCCTGGACAAGAGGAGGCTTAAGGGTGACCTTATCACTCTCTACAGCTCCCTGAAAGGAGGTTGTGTCCATGTGGGATTGGCCCCTCCTGCCACACAACAGTACACAGGATGAAAGGACATAGTTCTAAACTGCATGAGAGCAGATTCAGGTTAGACATTAGAAGGAAATCCTTCACAGAAAGGGTGATTATATATTGCCTTATGTTGACCAGGGAGATCATGGAGCCATCATCCCTGGAGGGGTTTAAGGAAAGGCTGGGCTTGGTACCCAGTGCCGTGGTCTGGTTGATATGGTGATGTTTGGTCATGGGTTGGACTAGATCTCAGAGATCTTCTTCAACTCAATTAACATAAAAAATACCTTAAATCGTAACAATTCATTGTTAAGAAAAAAGACCCTATGTTTCCACTGAATTTATCAAGCAATTTTTTTATAGATGGAGGAAAGCGATTTTTTACTACCTCATTTTGTATTACTGCTATACACAAACAGCAAAGGTTTTAACAAACAGTTTAACTCCTTCAGTTATTTTGGTCTTCACTTCACAGTTAGGTCATGGTTTATGTTAACCTTACTCCTAGGAACATTATCATTTATATGATTTAGGGCAGATGGAACAGGGACTTCTGAAAACATAAACAGATCCATTTATTCCTTTGAAAGACCCACAGTTGAGAAATTCTGGATATTCTTTAGTGTGTCAATACAACAAACAAACTACCTGTGAAGAAAGCAAGCATTCAAGATCACTCTAGTGACAGTGATACTACTAGTACTACTAATAGTAATAGTAATAATAATAATAGTAATAATAATAATAATAATAATAATAATAATAATAATAATAATAATAATAATAATATTGATGCTGTCAGTGTTAGAGTTCTCCTGGGTTGATGTGAGGAAAAGGGGCAAGAAAAAGACATTTCACACTGTTGTTTAAGATATTAATTTGTCTTTTATTGTTGTTAAACAGATTTGTTTTCTTTTTCAGTAACATTACTTACAACAAGTTTCAGGTAAGACCTGTATAGAAAACAGATGGAGTACACAGGTTAGACATAAAGATCCAGTGGTGTTATTACAGGAAGGACAGAATACAAGCAGAATTACCTTATGGTGAGAAGCAGAGAGAACACGTGCAAAACAAAACACAGCATCATACATACATATATGAAAATAAATATTAAATATACAGAGGTGCATACACACACATAGAAAACTATTTGATAGATGTAAACCTGGGCTTAATAACAGGGAAAGTTTTCTTCTATGTGCAGGGCTGGCTATAGGAAATCACTGGGCTTGTTTTTAAAAATATTTTTAGAGAACAGTAAGAAAATGATGGGGAAAAAAAGACATAATGTTTTTAAAAATTAATTCATGCTTTTGTGATTCTTCAGGTGCATTTTTCTTCTTTACATTTTACAGTATAAACAGGGAGTGAGAATTAACTCTCTATTTACTTGTATACACCTGATTACTATTCATTGGGAGGTATATGCACCAAAATCTTAATTGATGAACAAGCTTTATAAGTCTTAATTATAAGTCCTAATGAGCTTTATAGACCTAAAATATATAAGACATTCAGTGTGAGAGGATAGGACTCTACTAGGTGCATACATCCACTTAGGAACTTTTGTTCTTTCATTTTCTGAGAGAGAGAGAAGGAAGACTGTCCAAATAATATCAGAAACAACACCAGCTTGAAAGTCTGAAAGCAATGTGATGAACTCATATGGCAAAACATTAAATACAGATAATCCCCCAACTGATATTTCCAGTCTGGTTGATCATAAATTATTTTATTATGTTGCTTGGCATGTGACTTATCTCAACATCCCAACATAATCCGCTGGAAATAGCTCACTGCAGTATAATACATCAAACATGTAGAAGCACAGGAGGAAACTGTGCTCACCCTAATGAAATACAGATTTCGTCTATCCATTTTGTTAATTAGCAAAGTACCTCAGATCTAATTATGAATCTATCTTTAATATGCTTGCTTCACCCTGCACATCATGGGCATACCATAGTAATTATGCTACATAAAACTAAATAGAAGTTATGTCCTCTGGTGTTTGACTGCAGAGTCTTTAACTCTGTGTATGGGAATATTTTAATTTCTGGACTAATTTTATAAAAATATTGCTTAAATCAATCCTACTTTCTTATCCTTACTTCAGCTTTTGAAATTATGTTTTGAATGCTTAATGGTAGATTTTATCCAATGTATCTGTGACACATCTTCTAAACCTAGATTTAACTACAAGGTTGACAAGTCAGTGTTTTGTTCTCATCTGAACTGACCCACTCCACAAAGAAACATCCTTCCTTAGCAATCTCCTTAATTAAGGAAGCACAGGGGAGAACTTTTATGCTTCTTCCATACTTAGAACTTACAGACTGGAGGTCAGTTTTGGAAGATTTTCAGTCTGGTAGCACTGTCTGCAGGCAGTGCAGTGATCTGGTGTGCACAGAGACCTCGTGATCACTGAATGGGCTTGGGGTACAATAAGATGCAAAGCATGCAAAATATTTAAAAGCACCCTAGACAGATATTTGCTAATAAACCTTTAACCTTGATAGTGCTGTATCTGTATGTAGGGAGAAAAAAAGTGCTGACTACCAGCCCTGTTTCTGTCCTGTTGCTGGAAGAGAAACTGGGCATAGAGGCAGGGATGCAGCTGTGATGAAGCAGGATAGACAGCTGGATACCAAGGAAAGGGTCATTTTGGATACATAACCAACATGACCTCCTGTGCTATGTCCATTTGATCCCAAATTTCTCCCAGCATTGAACAACACACTACAGAGAGGGGGCAATGAAGAGATGATCATCACTTTGAAAACTAGAAAGAGAAGCTCTCTTTTTTTATTGCCTAGTATGTGAAACACTAGAAGCTATGTTGCATTTTAAAACTCAATATCAATGATATACCTCAATACCTGTGATGATATCTGGTAGGGAGGACTGGGGCGTGGAGAGCACGACAGAGCAGTAGGAAAGTGTAGTATGAAATTTCTCAGAAAACCCACTGTAGGGAAATGACAAACTGATTCAAATTTTAATGCCTAGGGAACATTTGACTAACAAAATTTCCAAAATGTAAGATAATATAAGAGCATTATTGTGTCTGAGGACTTGAAAGCAGAGGCAACAGCAGAACTCAAATCTCATATTCAGAGCAGTAGTGCAATGTAGAACTCCCATTGTCTCACACTCTGAAGAATGAGAACTTCATTTCTCCTTCTATTCATTTCTTATAGTAGAAGAAGCAAAATGTATTTACAAAAATGTCTCTTGACTCCATAAGCTGTCTTGTCTATTTATACTTAAGTTATAAATAAAGAAAAGACAGTATACCCTAATTTAAAAGGATATTTTTCCTGCCAGAAAAGCAAGATGATGAGCTATTAAATGGAGAACAAAGAAGTAGTAATACAGTATGTTAAATACAAGTGAGACAGCTATCACATTTCTATTCAATACTTGAAAATAGGCCCACCTTTTCTTGCATTCATCCTTAAATAGCAATTCTGGCATAATTGTTCTACTATTACATGTAGATTGCTAGTGTCTGAAAAATTTTAATCTGTATATTCATACCTTTATGATAACAGCTATTAGACAAAATTAATGAGAAGTCTGTTGCCAGTACCCACAGGATTTGATTGTTATTTTCAAGGAAGAAGCTGCAAATTTACTTTCCAGAATTGTTCCTTGATCAATTAATTCTATTTCAGTTCAAGAGCATGTATCTTCATATGTAAGTGGCCATATCTCATTTTAAGAGTTGTCTTTCAAAGCTAATGAATGCATGCATAGAAGTGTTGTTAGTAAAAGAGAGGATGACATGCCTATACCTCTAGATATTGTACTTTCACTGAAAATACTCTTTGAATTGGAGTGTCAGCTGTAATACAGGGTTTGTATGAGATTATTGCAGTTCATGCCTGCCCTTAACTAGACAACAGGTACTTTATCTGATGATTTCTAAATTTATCTGTTGATGGAATATTGAATGTTCTTGTGTCTGTTTTTCCTCAGGACTGAACTTTACAGTAGAGGGTGAATCTGTCTTGGACCAGAGGGAGAGCTCAATGATGTCAGTGAGATGTTAGAAACCATGACAGAATCTGTTGTTGGATGGTGGATTGGGGAGTGAGTTCCTGATCTGAGCAGTCTAATCCTTGATCACTCTGAGGAAAGACATCAGAGTCCTTCTTTACATAATTGTTAAATTTTGGTTTATAACAAAGTGTTTTGCCTTGCCATAATATCTTCTCTTTATACCTATTATCCCCCTGGATGACTGCCTTTTAATCTCACTGACTAGTATTTAGAAAGACTTTTCTAGTACATGAACAGTTTATAGTTCAGCCAAAGCAAAGGTCTATTGCACCCATAAAACCAGAAGTACACTAAGCAGGATTTAAATATTAGATTCCTTTTAAGTTTAGACATAAGAACAGCAAGTAATGATATGCATAAAAACATTATTTCACACTGACGCCTTCAAAAAACTGTAATGATATAAGGGAACAAGATTCAGGCCTTCAGCTAACTGTGCCTAGGCAAACTCTGCAAGGCTCCAGTTAGGGTCTGTTAGGAGCATTAACAATTTTCTATGAGAACTTGTGATGTGAACTGGAATTTGTTACATGGCTTTTCTTGCTAGGATGTACAGTTTTGAAAGCATGGAGTATGTAAGTGTTTGAAGTATGGATATATCTTCAAAGCAAAGACACCAGAACTATAAGCAACCTGCTCAAGGAGAGTTACTGCTCACTGAAAATATAGAACCTTTAAGAAAATGAGGAGCCAGTGGTCAGGGAAGAAAGAGCTAGGCAGGAGGACAGGGGACTTGCCACATCAACTGCCCTGAACATTCCACAGAACCTCTGACACTGCCAGAGGCTCAAGACTCAGACGCATTCAGAAACTCAGCTATTTTGCCCACATCAGTGCACCACATGGAAGAGTTCTGGAGCCTGCTCTCTGCACTGGGGTGATGGTGACAGCTGAGGGGACCAGTGCTGCAGTACCGAGTGCTCACAGGGGGTGTTGCAGATGCCTGCTAAGGACTGACTGCTTACCTGGTGTACTGACAGCAACTAAAAATGGGTACAGACTAAGCATTAATATGAAGGGTGTCAATGAATGTCAGTCTAGTTAAGTTTTTCTTTGGAGTTCAAACTGACCAGGCTTATCAGTCTTATAACCATCACAATGATATTTAGGTGTCTGATACATCCTTGTACATCTATTCAGTTGGTGCCATGTCAGTTTGTTTATTAAAATTATTATTTTCAGCGGTTTTAGCCCCACATGCTGTACTTTTAAAACTGATATCAGCAAGATTTTACTTCATATCTGACCACAGTCTTCATATTGCAAAGATAAGCAAGCCAAGTCTCATTTCCTTTTTGTGACAGAGCTACAGGAAAATATCAAGGAATCCGAACAAGCTCTAGTCTGGGGTTAAGCAAACTGAACAGGACATGAGAAACTATGACATAAGAAATCGCAGGACAGGACAGATAAACAATGTGAGAAGATGCCAAATGCTACAGTTAGCACTGTGAGGACTGTCAGGGACTCCTGGGTTTCAGAGGTTGTTAAGGGGGAGTTAAGCAAGACCGGAACCCGAACATCACAGACAACTGGAGAGGATCATTGTGGAGCTTTTGGGGAGAACAGCTTTACAGGATGAGCAGCACTGAGGCTGCTTTGTTAGCTGAGTATGTAATGCTGTGATTACCTAGTTAGCAGAAAAAGAAATACCAAATTTAACTATGGGTGTAGCAAGACTGAGCTGAATGGAGAAAATAATTATCAGTAATTATTTGTGACAATGCTGGAGTGCAGAAATAATGGTGAAGAGGAAGGTAAAGTAATGGGAAAAAGGGCAGTAAAACACATAAATGATGTGTTTGGGTACGTCCAGGGATATCTCCTGTGCTTCACTGCAGCTGAAGGAGGACAATAAAGCAAAGCTGTTCCAACGATAACACGTCCTAGTTCTGCTGCCACCATCAGGAGGAGCTGGGGTCAACGGAGTGAGATGCTTTTCCTTGCTAGCAAGGAAAAACCCAGGACAGATGTATTGAGCAACCTGATATCCCACTGTCAGTGCCTGATGCAGGCCTGAAAACACCAGCAAACTCCTAAAACTGTTTTGACTGTTTTGACCTTGTCTGCCTTGAGAGATGTCTAAAGCACAATTTTGCTATGTATTCCTCACTGAAATTCATGTTTCCTGGATATGGTAATCTGACTTAAACACTGCACTCTAGACATATTTTAAAATGACAATTTATACTTTTCCTTTCCCATTGTACCTACTTGAATTTGTTTTAAGTACAGATGTAAGATGATTAACTTTTCAACCAGTATCTCAGCAAACACTAGAAACTCAAGGGTATATTATAATCTAACATATGGTGATCTTCTGACATCCATTACCAAGTTAACACTTAAGATTCTGTTTCTGCCATAGCACAAAAGCTCTTCCAGATATGGAAGTAGTCGAAAGTTAAGTAATTCTGAAATTTCTCACATCAAAAATCAAGGTACGGTAAACTCATCTATGCTTTTTTCACAAAAAAAAAAAAAAAGGTTAAAATAAGAGTAAATTATGGAGTGAAGGGAGAGTGAAGGGAAAATGCCTAAATTCTCCTCTACCTATATTTCAATTAAAGATAATAAAGAGGTTTTAAGGGAATAACACTCCTTCTTTGAAGGACAATGAGTGTGAGTGTACATTTCCCTTGAGAAGGTCTTTATTTACAATCTGATCATATCGATCTTTCAACAAAACCCTGGGGCAGTAATTATACTAAAAGACGAAGAAAGTGAATACATATTTACTGCTAGTGAACAGTACCATAGACAAATTCCAATCTCCAGAACACTTTGTAGAAAAGTTTATGGTGAACCCTAAATAGTTGTTCATACTATGCCACAAACAAAAAGCATATATGTTACCTCCTCAGAGCACTCACTATATCACTTGATTTATCATGAAAACACCAGCTGGCGAATTTGCGACTCAGACACAAAATTCAAAATTTGTTTACTCTCATTCTAAACTTGAACTTTTGACTGTATTACTTGTTTGTTATTAGCACAATATAAACCCCCACAGCCCCGACATTTGCTGAATAGGTCAGATTCTCTCTGGTTAATTTGTCATACTTCAATGAAACATACTGAAGTTTTTCAGCGTTAGCATGAAAAACTAAGTTGCTTTTTTAAATGTACATCAGCTTGCTCCAGATTCAGTGTAAAGACAAAGCAGAATCCTTTGGCATATGGGGAACATTTTCCAGCCAAATAATTAATATTCGATATCCTCTTGGGTTCAGAGAGTTTGGTATGAAATGAAATATAAAATGTTTGCAAAGGTCTGTGAAGATCAAGACATAGAACTAGTAAAATAAGATTTTTATTAGTTGTTTTATAAAATATCTGTTTTCCTATGTACCTAAGACAGATGTCTATTCTGTATGCTATGCTGTGACCCTTCCAAAGCATAAGAATCAGACTTTGAACTTGAGTTTTTGCATAATGCCTTAGATACATACTACCTCTTCCCAAATTATATTCCTCAGTATTACCCATTAACTTTGTTTAAATAAATAAATGTCTTTTCAAAGTCTTTAGTTAGCAAAGTGTATTAGTTGTTCTGTGCTGTAATCTCTATACCTGCACATCTTCTCAACATTTCACCCCACATATACAGATTAAATCTCTGCTGCCTTTTAAAATCAACAAAGCAAAATATTTCCCATCTCTGTGTCTTTTTTTTTTCCCCCAAATCAGAAATGAATCAAGGCCATGGGGTAAATAACATAAATAAAAGAGAAAGCAAATAACTTGTTTTCTAGTACATACCCCTACAGATTCCATAAATACTCAGAAAACAGCAATATTTTTTTTTCTTAAATGTCTAACATGTCTGGTTGCTCTTCCATTGAGACAAGATTTAGGATGACTGGTCTTCCTGCTGAAGCACCCACTGATCCTTCCTTCCTTTGCTTAAAGAACTTGTTCTTTCTTTTCCATGTACCATGGCATAGTTTGATACTGACTTCCTGCTGTAGAAAATGGAGCAGAGCTCAGTGTGGTAAGCATTGTTCTGGTTTCTAGAAAGCTTTATCTCCTCCATTATGAAACATAATGAAAGGATTCTGAAAATTTCTAGTTCTGTGGTAACTGTAATATTTCTTTAAATTAATACAGTTCCGAGGTGGTGATTGTTTGCTAGTTTAAGTGGCTTTGGCCTCATTAGAATATAATGAATTTTCAAGGTTAGTACTGTATCATGTAGGTAGTAATAATAAATAATTTCCTTGTCAGCAGGGAGTCAATGAATATTTTGGGACTCCATCTGCAGACTATTTGGCTAGCAGGAATGCACTCTACATATACTTTGCTATTGATGTGCCTGTAAAACTCCTGTTAATTATAATGGGGATTTATAAATGGACATCAAAGGCCAGTTTGTGAGCTCTCTGAAGCCCTGATCCTGCAAAAGCTTATAAATGTATTTAATTTTCACACTGTTAGTAGTACTGTTGAAATCAATGTGACTTAATATTAGCTACATGCTGAGTGTTTGTGAGACTGGGGACTGGTAGTGATTTTATACAGAATTTACTTAACTGGCTCCACTAAGTTGGCTTGTTGTGATTTGCATGAAAGTTATAGTCAGAAAACTATGATCTGAAGGTGAAACACAATCCTAATTCTAAATAGATTCAAGATCACTGCAGAGTTTTGCATTGAAAGAAAAGGTTTTTGGACAGCAGAGCTTTTTTGAAGGGGTAATTGGGCCATGTATAACACAAACTTAGGTTATGTAAAAATATAATAATTTACAAAACTTACTATAGTTTTACAAAAAGATCACAAATACATTAATTTAAAATGTCTTGGTTCTTTTCACAGGTGTTACCCAAAATTCATTTTTTTTTTTTAATTGAAATATAGTCTTAAGATTTAGGAAATCTCATCCTGTGAAATGCATTCTGTGTTGCAGTTTTTTACACAATACAATTTCAACATAACTTGTTTAGTCAGGAGAGTCAATAAAAAGATGAGCATTGACCTTTTTGATATGAACACTGCTTGCTACCATGCTTCTCTAATAAGCAGAAGCTATTAAATAAGTACCTGTATCAGAGATCATTGGGGGTAAAAACAGGGAAACTCTGTTACTTAAAAACCCCAGACAATCTATCTATATATTAAAAAAGATAAAGTTCCAGACAATTAAAAAAAAAAAAAGGGAAGGCAAATAAAAAATTAATGAAAAAAATGTGTGACATTGAGCAGAAGTATTCCTCAGTGTCTCACATTTTAAAATCAGGGGCTTCAAAAAAATTAAACCTCTTCTCACATCATAAAATGCATGGAGGAGAAATCTAAGTGGACTTCAATTTCTCAAGCAGTGGAGGCACGGCGTCCCTTTGTCCTTGCTCGGCTAGTGCATCCCTGTGCTATTTGTCTCTGTCAGACCTCTGCATTTGAGTACCTGCACTCCAAAGTCCCAGTTTGGGCTTTGCTCCTGTGCTAAATGGATGCGCTGTAGGATATTGACTACTGTGAGTTTGACAAGGCTGCCCTTTTGACAAGGTGAAAGAGGTCATTATATTCACCTCTGGGATGCAGCCAATATAAATCTCATTCTTAAGGAGACACACAGTGTTCAGAAGCCGAGCCACAAGTCCAACAGCCTCCTGGATACTGCTTAAGCAACACAGATTTTAAAAATTATTATGATGTAGTCAGGGTCACCCAAATATGATAGGAAACAATCAATACTCTTTATTGTTCTCTGTGGTATACTATCTGTATCTAGGGCAAATTCAGATGTATCTTAGGGCTTTTTGTGACAAACAATTGTTGCTATTTGAGGGGAAAAACATGAGTGCCAGAATGTCAGCCCAGCCACAGGGGAGATGAAAACATATGCAAATGAACAAACCTCCACAAACCAGTGCATTTCTTAATCTTCTTCATCTGCCCCACCCCTTTTTATGGTTAAGTGAGTTATTGCAGCCCTAAAGCTGTAGAAATCCTAGCACAGTTGCCACTAGAGACTGGGGCTGAATCCCAATGAGTGGAAAGCACTGATTAAATGACAGAACAGTCTTTTCCATTCCAGTAACTCCAGTGGTCAGGCATTGTGAGAGCAAGGACTTTGAATGTCATTGAGCTAAAGGAGCTTTCACACTCATTACCATTCTTTGCATATTCAACCACAAGGTGGGCTCTGGGCTTCATGGCCTCCTTAATGCTCTCTTCAGGCTGAACAAAATTCAGGGAATCTCACTAAAGAATCCCATATGGCCCGCTTTACAGACCACTGGCAGCTGAAGATCTGCTACAAAGAAATAATTTTGATACTGAAAGGACAAAGCTGACTCAAACACAGCAAAACATATATTACCACTGCAGAAGCTTTACGTTGAGAAAAGCCCAGAAACACAGATAAATGAATACTTACACAACCATAGAACCTCTGAAATATTTGCCAAACAAATACTAAATTTTAAGAAGCTTCTTTTCCTACCTGTTATTTACTATTTAGTAGTTTTCTGCATGAGAAAAAAACATGATCCAAACCACCCATCAAAGTGCAGAAATTGGTATTTAGTTCATGTATCTCCTGTAAGCCTTCAGGAAAACTAACTGGTTTTGAGAGAGGCTGTAAGTCTGTGATTCAGATGCCTGAAATCTTCAATATGTATTTATTATCAGAAATGCCTATTGCTTTGTCTTTGTGGTTATTTTGCCTATGTGGCTATTTTTGGCAAACTGTGGCACATAATCTATTTGTAATATCTCTACATTAGGTCGAAATAATCACTACATAAAAGTGAATTATATATGACTGAATTATATTCTGAAGCAAATGTGCCAAAGAACTGATCTTTATGACACCTAGTGTAGTCTAACCACAAAATAGGATGCAGTCTCCAAAGAAGCAGAAGTCTTTGACTCTGGCCCTAGTGAAAGAGAATGTCAGATAAATTCCAAAGATTATTTAACTTGAAGTATCCTTTCTTAAGAAATTGATGGCAAATTATTGTGCTAACAGTTTCTCATGTATTTCTCCCTTGTTTTAAAGGCACAGCTGAAGTGGAAGCCTGCTGTTGGCACTCTGCATAGCAAAGAATTGATGGCTGTGTGTGCAGGATGCTGACTAACTGTACATTTGTCATATTCAGGAAGTTATATTCTTACCATTCGATCAATCCCTAATAATTTTATTTTCCAGATCCTTTCCTTTATATTGCCCTCATAATTCATGTGAACATCTGTCTTAACCTAAATCTTTTTGTATGCATAGGCATTTACAGTCATTTGTAAGAAACACATATATTCAAAATGTCCTCTATCTTTCTCCCTGTTTTACAGCTGCCTTCCCAAATGGCTCTATGCAGGCTGCTGTCAGAACATCTTTCCTCACATTGTTTAGTATTCAATTCACTGCTCGTTGCCTTAATCCTCTTCACTCTCTTCTATTAAAAAGGGGATTAAGCATTTCTAAAAATAAAAATAAATGTTGAAAAGTTTGAAAAGGTGATGCAAGTAACTGTGAGTGACTAGCAGTTTAAACATTCTCTAATCAAACACCAGTGCCAAGGAATGTTAAATGATCCTAGGAGTCGAGCTCTTCTGGGGCTTGTAAGTACTCATTGATACAGCCAGCCTGCACACTGGCACTGGAAGGGCAGCTATGTCCCTACGTTCTAGCAGAAAGAAGGTTGGAAAGTTAGGAGCAGGCAATATTTGAAAAGTGACTCAATGGAAGATGGGCAGAGTGAAGAGTTGAAAGTTTAAGCCCATTCTCCTTCCTTTAACTTGTCAAAATAAGCCCTGTACCATATTGCTTCAAGCTTATTCACTTCTGATCCCAAATGGAAACCAAGCTGCTCAGCAGAAAATTCTGGTAAAATTCAAACTTTATCTGCCCAATACAAATTAACTTCTTTCAGACCATAATCCTTATTTCTTCCCCCAACTTTGTTTGAAAAGTTTCTACTACCTATCCCCGGAAAAGCTGGAAGCTTAGGGTATTTACTTGGGCTTTTAAAGGAACTTTTGGAGATGCTGGTAGACATCTCTTTTTCCCAGCGGATATTGGAGACTGATGCTGTTAATACAACTGTAATTGCTCTTATACTGCATTCCCAAGTTCTTGGGTTGCACGTGCTCTTCTAACACAGAAACCCTTGTTTCACAGGGGGGAAAGTGAGGCAAGATAGGTGATGGCCCAATATATGGGGTATTTTAGTCAGTTACAGCTGTTTGTGCTTCAGTTGCACCCTTGCCTTTTTCTGCAATTCACCCTTATTGGTGTTAAGATGAAACAAGGTTTTCATAACCTCTAGTAAATAACATGTGTTTTAATTTGTGTTTTAACATAGATAGAAAAATAGGTAACAAACAAAAGTACTTAAATTGAAAATTAAAAATATGAGAAAAAGCCCCACCCACTTCTTGGCATTAGAGAGAGTGTGCTTTTCTGTTCCTTTGTCTGAGGAATACAAAATTTAATATGTGCATTTTTTAGAGATGGAGAACACTCTGTAATGCATAAATATATTACAGAATAAGGATTACTAAAGATTATGAGAAGGTATACAATGAGAAGATGAAGGCTTAAATTTTTATGCTAGTGAAATGTAAAAGTCAGTGGAAGGTCTGTCCTGGATTCATTTAAGACCTTTAGCTGAAGCTTAAGGGATATGATAAGGCAACTACTGGAGGCAATTTTAAAATATATATCTAAAAAGAAAAGATTTAAAGCTGAGTAACTTCAGAGAAGCCTCAGTTAGAGAGAAGCTATAAAGGTCTAACCAATAACAATGAAGTTCAAAAAAGGGAGAATGTAGAAATGAAAGAGCATGTAGATAAGGCCAGTCAAAATGTTACATGAGATCATCCTAATGACTGTGAGGTTACTGAAAAAGCCACGATCTGTTTGATGGAGTTTCTAGAGAAACAGACAGGCTCTGAAAGGTATTTTTTTTTTGTAGTTAAATGGCTTGAGCTAGCCAAACTGAATCTGTGCTCTGGAAAAATACTTGTGCTAAAATTTTGCTTAGCTATCATTTATTTCTGTCTTTTAGACTTCTTAGAACATTGGTAGTCACCTCTGTTTTGTCATTAAAAATTACAAAAATCAGAAAAGATTCAGAGGCAGAAGATTAGAGTTATAAAGGAGGTGCAAAATTTATCTTAAGAGGAAAGACTGAAAATAATTTGATTGCTGTTCTCACAGATTTGATGAAAAGTTTTGTCCAAAATTTTAGTGCTTTGATTAGCATCTTGTCCCTCTTTTTCATTGCTTCAGTGTGTGAAATTTCTACATCCCTAAAGTATATTTGAATTACATTGGGAAAATAAACTTATCCATTTTCAAATCACTCTGTTGATTTGTTATCTTCGAGCACAGGGACATCTATATCTTTTGTAAATGTATATATTTAGGTAAAATACATGTGTATATATTTAAACTGAATTCAGTATTTATGGAAATGCATAAGTAATGTGGTATGGTTTTAGGAGGTGAGGCTATTTTCAGCTGAATTGAAACATTGGAACATAAATATATTTTTTAACTCTGTTCTGTTAATATGCACCTAAATTGTTGATTACATTGATAAATTGATCAATAAATTTATCAGTGAGAGGAGAGGAGAGGAGAGGAGAGGAAATAATCACAAGCTTTCCTTTAAAAAAAATCCTGATTTTAAAATTTTAAAAATACCATAATATCAGGTACACTTCTAAAAACACAATGTGCTTTATGCAAACATTATACTATTTAAAAGAACTGTAAAGTAATTGACTATTTTTTTTCCCAAAAAACCTACCTTGTTGATGTCATAGAACCAAAATATGGAATGACATTCTAAAATTTATTACTGTGTTTAAGAGCAAAATATATGAATAGGAGAAAAGAGAGGAGTGAAGCTGGTGAAGTTCAGCAAGGAGTGCAGGACTCAGAGATCAGAAAGTAGGAAAAATCACAGTCCTTAATGGAGGAAGTAACTGTTAGAAACTTCTAGGTGTTCTTGTAACAGTGTGAAAATAAGTGTTATTTACTGAGGACAGTGGTGGAATTGTGAATGCTGCTTCTACTTCAAGTTGAAGCAAAGAAACCAATAGTAGTACCTCTTTAAGATTAATTGTAAGCAAGAACAACAAACTGGCATTTTCCTTGAATTAATGAACTGATAGGACTGGCTAAACTCACAGAGCAATGAGATGAAAAATAAGCAAAATAGGGTGATGTAATTATTTTCCTTTCAAATGTTTAACTCTTCCTATTGGAAAATTTCAATATGTATATATATGGAGAAAGAGGAGAAAGACCAAAATATTTTTAAATTTTGAATCATTTTGAAAACTCAGTCATACAATTTACATGAATCTTAGGTAGTTTTTTTAAGATACACCCAAGATTTATCAATATAATCAACAATTTTAGGATCATATTAGCATAACAGACAAAAAGTGTCTATGCTGTCTGTGTCAGAAAGCCATGTAGTTAGGCTATCACACTACCCTGTGTATCCTGCATTTCACAAGATTGACCATCAGTCTGCTTTTTAGAATATCATGATAGAAGTTAAGATGAGAATTTTCACTGGTATTTGAGAAACTTTCAGAATCTGTACCTTAATTTTTCTACCAAATATAATACTGTTTGATGAAAATTGTTTTGTCAGAAAATGCACTATTAACTCAATTAATGCCATTTCCTTTGTTAACCCCTGTCTAATTTTCAAATTCCCGGTTTTGGTGAGAAAACTCTTTGACTAATCTTGCCCCATCACCCTAGGAGAAAAAAAATTCATCTGTTAAATTGATGATAATTTCAAAAAGAGGGAATTTATCCAGTGTCCTACTTGATGCCCATATTTAAGCTAAATCATGAGAACATAAATCAGAAACTGAAGTAACAGCCGTTCGGCTGACAGATCAGGTAGGAGGGAACGTTTAGTCACAGTGATTAATAGGTCTTTTCAGGAAGCACTTAGATACCATGGTGATGGGTGTTACAGCAAATCCTCAGATAGTCCTTGATGACTTCATATGGTCTAATTCCTTTCTGACAGTAAAGGGAGGGTAAAAATTAGACTTCTAAATTGCCTGTTTGATATTCACATGGAAATAGACTGAACAAACTACCATGACTACAGGGGTCTAGGTTGAGACTGTCATTTTCAAGGACACTTGAAAGGACAGCTTCTAATTTCCTCAGACAATTTTGGAACACTTGCTGAAGGTCTCATCTTGCAAGCTGTTATGCACAACTGCACATAGGTAAATTCCTTCAAATTTTTTAGTAGCTTATTTTGCAAGCATTAAGCTTTTATGGATTGAGGCTTAAAACAATAATAATTAAAATGCCCTGATTAGAATGCTTAGGCAAAGACTATAAGAGGGAAATATGCAGGTTTTTTGGTTCCAAAAGATGCCTGTGTCTACAGGGAGTCCCATGTCTGGCTGCAGCCTGATAGAATCCCCATGGTCCCTACAACATGCCCATGCCTCAACTTCAGCAAATCAGTCTTGTTAATCTTATTGAAAGAATAATCGAAGGCTGTGGGAAAGCAGTCAGTACCCTGAAGGGACAGTTACAGCTGCCATTCTTCCTGTCCCTCAGCAATAGGGAATGCTTCTCATTTTCAGCTCTGGTGAATATGTTCAGTGCTCCAGAGATCTCCTTTCACTTTTTGCTTTCCAATGGAAAGAGCAACTGATTCTAGCCCTTCCTCTTGAAGGCAGAATAATTGTTTCCTATCAAACACTCCTAATCCTTAAAATTTTCTGGTTCACCACAGTGGCTAAAACAATACCTGCCATTTCCACTTTGAAATGGTATTGTTGTAGCATTCTTAGTATAAATTTGCCTAAAAAAGGAACCCTGTTAAGAAGAAAAATATTTTAATAGGCTATCTTGAAAAGAATATCATATTAATAAGACTATTAATTGGAGAGAAAAATACATAAACTGATATTTAGAGATAAGTTTTCTAAACAAATTAGAAAACTAAAAGCCTATTGGCATTTTGCCTTTTAATTTTAAAAATGGATTCACTTCTTTGGACACATGGCATTGTTGACCTGATAGTGAGATGTAATAAACTGGCAGAGTTCCACTGAAGTGAATGTAATTGTTGATTATCACCAGCAGTGGGTCTTTTACATCTCAGCTGCTCTATAATAATTACTCTAGCAACACTTTTACAGAACCAACACAACCCTCCAATTTTATCAGAAAAAAAAGGGAGTTAATAAGACTTCTCTTGTGTTTACAGAAGCTTTGTGTGAAATAGTGTGCAAACTCTAACTTAGAGTGTCCATTATAATATTCCTGTCTCCTGACAGACCCATCCATTTCCCAGGGTACTTAAATGCTGGTGTCTGATCTAGAGTTTGTTCTGAAGGGTCAGCTCTCACAGTGAATCATTAGTGAAGAAGGGATCAAATAGGAACTTCCAAAGCTTCTGAACAGCACTGTTACTGGGGGGGG
>VXAC01003058.1:462429-549906 GCA_013399225.1 Rhipidura dahli | reverse complement strand
ATCTTTCTGGTGGTGACTCGCATCCTTTGCTGGCTGGAAAACAGGGTCTTGATCTTAGAGGTCTTTTCCAACCTCAATGATTCAGTGAAATAAGCAGTTGCTTATTCAACAAACAGGACTCATGGGCTTTCTGAGATCACATTTTTTGAATATATTTGGTCATTCATTCATTTGAAAAAGACATTCCTTTCACCCTTCTATCTTTCAATCCACTCTATTTTAATCTATTCTTGACAGGAACAGCTTTTCAAAACAGTGAAATGCTTGAGCCCAGTCTTATCCTTAGGGCTTCTCACCTTAAGAAGTGTGGAACTGCTTATCACCACTGGAAAGCACAACTGTATGAGAAAATGTCTTTTTTTTTTTTTTTCATAATGGCTGAACTTTTCAATTTCTATGAAATTATGCATTCCTTTAGGAAGAGAAACTTTGTGCTTGGCTCTTACCATGATTCTATGCCTCCAGAAAAGTTCTCTGGACGTCATCTGCTTCAACTCTCCATCCCCAGGCTGAAACATTTCTACCTTTAGCATCCCTGTCAGGCATCTGTCTAGCCTCTTCCCTAGTCCAGAGTTTACACAGACTCTTACCACTTTCATTATCAGTCTATTTCAGTGATTTGCTATTTTAAAGCCAGAAAGTTTTCATAATGTCACACAAGGCTCTTATGCTGCAATTTCAGTTCATGTCTTCTTGACCTGTCCTCCACACAGATGGAAAGCAGATTGTTCTTTTTCACTTTGCAGGAGCATTTTATATATTTCAGAAGTAGTATCATGTTTCCTTTCTGTCTCCCTGCTTAGACTAAACAACCACAGTTCTTTCAAACCATCTTCACAGGTCATGTGAGTAGAGTTTGATATTATTTCCAATAATTTATGACATGGGGTCTCTCTACCCACATCTTTCTTGTAGTTTGGTGTCTGTAAAAGGCCCAACAGAAGCTGTACTAGTGGCAGAAGAAGGAAAACATTGCTACCTATATTTCAGGCTTGGTTGATGCATTTTTCTGTGATGTTCTATACTCTTAAAACTACAAAAAATGTTTGATGTGTGTTCAGCTAATATTCCTCAGCTCCTTTTTCACAGTTAGGTAGTCAGCTGGATTAAGAACTATCCTGATTAAAAGGCAGAGTCATGCATTTATGTTTATTGATTTTTTCTCCTTCCCAAATAATTATTCAATTTGATAAAATAGGTTTGATTTTGGATCTGTCTTGCAGTCTATGTTTACAACTTCAAAAATGATATGCTATGTCAATTTAATAAATTTAATTTCTGCTTCCATCATCTAATTTGTTGTATATTAGAAAGTACTAGATCTCTGCAGAAGCACATCCTTCCATTTTACACTCTTAACTGTCTCTGTTTTCTATATATGGTTTCCTATCCCAATCTATAGCAGGCTTATTCAAATACCACCATCTGCTATAAATTCAGCTATAAACTATTTCTTTCTGACAAATCACTTGGGTCCTAGAAATATGTGAGCACAAGATCATCACATATTGAGATTGAAAGGGACACTGGGAGTAATTCAGCCCAACCTCTGTTCAAAGCAGTGTGGACAGCGAATTCAGACCTGATGGCTTGGTTTTCACTGTCCATTTGAGTCTGGACAATGTCCAAACACAAGGATCCCATAGCCTCCCTGAGAATCCTGTTCCAGTGCTCAATTACCCTCATAGAATAGATCTCCTTCCTTACATCCTCTCAAACTTGCCTCGTTTCAATTTATTACTAGTGTGTATTCTTTTCCCTCTGTCCATGCTGTAAAGGAACTTGGCTCTGTCTTATTGGTAGCCTCTCCTAATGTATTAGAAAGCTGCTACTTTCTCTCTCCAGGCTGAACAAGCTTCATCTCCTCTCAGATTAAGTGTTCCACCCTCAACCATTTTGGTCACCTTCTGCTGGACTCCGGGCTCTGGACACTGCTGCACTCATTCAATTTTACTATAGGAACATAAAATCATAGAATTCCCAGCATTAGAAAGGACCCACAAGGATAATATAAATCCAGCCCTGGCCTTGCACAGGACAAGAATCACAACATGTACCTGACAGTGTTGTCCAAACATTTCTTGAACTCTCTCAGGTTTGGTGCTGCGACCACCTCCCTGGGGAGTCTGCTGCAGTGCTCAGGCACCTGCTGGGTGAAGAACCTTTTTCTAATATCCCACCTAAACCTCCTTTGACATGCTTTTATGATGTGTTATCATTGGTCATACCACTGGTCACTGGGGAGAAGAAATTGGTGCCTGCTTCTTTGCTTTCCCTTGTGAGGAAGATGTAGACCATGATGAGGTCTCCCCTCTATCTCCTCTTCTCTGGGCTGCACAAACCAAGTGGCCTCAGACACTTCTCATATGGCTCCCCCTCTAGACTTTTTACTATCTTCTTTATAAACACTTCTTGTACCAAGGTCCTGAAAAATGATTGCAACTTTCCTGATGGAGTCTCTTAATTGCTGATTAGAGGGCAGTAATCTCTTCCCTTGATCTACTGGCTCTACTCTTTTTGCTACAGCTCAGAATGCAATGAGCTCTTCTGCCAGGGCACAGAGATGACGCATTTTTGGCCTATTGCCCGCTATGTCCTTTCTGCAGAACTGTTTTCTGGCAGTCAGTCCCTGGCCAGTCGCTGGCAGCAGGGGGTGAGTGTGCCTCAAGCACAGGACTTTGCAGCTGTCATTGTTGGATTTCATAAGGATCTTGTTATCCCACTTCTCCAGCCTTTCTAGACGCCTCTCAACTGCAGCCCTATCCTCTAGCATATCAACTGTACTCCCTGTCTCAAAGTTACATACAAATTTGATGAAGACACACTTCATCTAGTCCTACAGGTCATTGATAAAGATAGTAAGCATGATAAATTCCCTGCTTAGCCTCTGAGGAACTCAGCCAGTCTCCTGCTGTATTATGAACCACCACCTTTCGAGCATGATCAAAATTTTTTACTTACCTTGTAGTCCATTCATCTGGATCATATTGCCCCAACAAAGACACTGTGGCAGATTAGACTCAAAGCCTTGCTAAATACCAAATAAGCACAGTCCACCATATCCACAGAGCTAGGTAACACATCATAGCAATAAATCAGGTTTATCAAGAATAGGTTACCTTTTGCAAATATATATGAGTTATTCCAAGTCACCAGAAATGTTTCTAGGGAAATTTGCTCTCTGGAGAGTTCTCTTGGGGATCAGAGAAAGACTGACTGACCTAGAGATACTTTCCTGCTTTTTAGAAAGTGACTTTAACATTTGCCTTTTTCCAGTTCTATTATATTATTTCAGAAATTATGAAATCAAAGCAATCTGTGAAAAATCAACACATTTTTTCAAGATCTGGGATCTGGGGAGAAGTTGAATTGGTACAGTGGTATAAAAAAAAAAAATCTTGTTGGCATAGAAAAATTCTGGCTCGATCTCGATTCCTTTCCTAACACTCTATTTACTTTTCCTGACTGTCATTGAGTTAAAGTATTCATATAACTATCTGTGTAATCCCAAGGATGCATTGCACTGTGTGAACAGGCTGTTCTGATTTCATCTATGAAAATCTGATTGTTTTTGATACTGTGTTTCGATTTACATTTATCTTCACTGACTTCTGTTTGTTATTGGTGTCTCAGGTGTTTGATGGCATGAGACTTTTCCAGTCCTCACAGCTGGTTATCGTTTTTACCGGATAACTTTGTTTCATGACAGACATTGACAACTCACTATCCTATTTCTAGATCTTTTGTTAAGTTTTCTTTGGTTCAAACTAATATTTCAATGATTCCATTTATAGATACCATACACTTCAACATCTAATATTATTATTTTTTTTTAACTACCTTTAAACAGTTCTACATTTGTATGAGAACCTTCCCTGATCTCCCTCTTATAGAGCAGAACTGATCAAAATATACTAAAAGAGATTAATTTTGAATGGAAAGCAGAGAATATCATGCATATGGGAAAAAAATCCCAACAACACGGATTTTAGTTGTATAATATAATTAACCTTCTTGGAATTAGAATTATAGGCTTTATAGAAACCCTTCTATAAGAAATGTTTTTGGATTTTGATAGGCATAAATGTTCAGGTTACTAGATTTAAATTTTATTTAGACAGAGGACAAGTTTGTGTTTCTGAAAGATTATCTGATGATACCACTCCAGATTTTCAAAGTTAATGCAACTCCACACTTTCCCAAAATACTAAATTCAAAATCCCAAATATGACATTGGAGGTAAAAGCATTATCTTCTGAATCAATAACATCAGCCTTTTAATATAAGTTCATGGTGAAGTAAATAGAATCTTTTTATTGACTTCAATTCAATTTCACCTCTAAATAACTCTTTGAAGCTTCTTAGCCATGTAACAAAAGCAGTTGCTGACCTTGTTTACCATATTAAATATCATAAGATTTCAGTGCAAGGTGATATAGCTTCAAATTTAAATTAAGTCACTGGATGTAAAAGGAACAAAGTGTTGCATTGACAAATGTGGGTAGGCACAAAATGGATAAAAAAAATTGTAATACATAGCACACTGATGTTTTTACTTTCTCTCCTTGCCTTTCATTGTTGGAACTGTACCTCGATCTTGAGATATTTATTACTATCATTTGGTAATAAATCACAGAGAATCTATAGAGATAATAAATTTTCTGACATTTTCTTAGTGTTGGTGTCTCTTAAATATGGATGTTTTTATTATTTCATTTTCAGTATTAGCTCTGAGGATTTTAACAGGAGCATCTTTCAACGTGCATGGTACACAAGGAAACACACTGGCTTGCTTTTGCAATGATGATTTTGGGTCAGTGAGTGAGGGCAGACCACTGGAACTGATCGTAGAATCATAGAATGGTTTTGGTGGGAAGGAACTTTAAAGATTATGTAATTTTAACCCACCACCTTCGGCAGGGACACTTCCACTAGACTAGTTTGCTCAGACTCCCATCCAGCTTGGCCTTGAACACTTTCAGGGATGGGACACACACAACCTGTTCCAGCACCTCACCACCCTCATAATAAAGAATTTCTTCCTAATATCTAATTTAAATCATCTCTCTTTCAGTTTGAAGTCCTTCTCACTTGTCCTACTATGCATGTACACTCCTGTAAGTTGTCTGTCTCCATGTTTCTTGTAGGAATCCCAATTTTCTTAGTCTTTCCTTGTAAGAGAGGTATTCCATCCCTCTAATAATCTTGGTGGCCCTCCTCTGGAAACACTCAGACAGGTTGGTGTCTTTCCTAATCTGAGGACCCCAGAGCTGAATGTAGCACTGCAGGTGGGCTCTCACCAGAGTGGATGAGAGGGGCAGAATCCCCTCCCTTGCCCTGCTGATCACGCTGCTTTGGATGCAGCCCAAGATATTGGCTTTCTGTGCTGCAAGTGCACATTGCTGGGTCATGTCCAGCCTCTCACCCACCAGCACCCCCAAGTCCTTCTCAGCAGAGCTGAGATCCGTTCTCCAAGAGCTTGTATTTGTGCTTGGGATTACCCCAACTCGCTTGCAGAACCTTGCACTTGACCTTGTTGAGCTTTATAGATAATAAATAATTTGTGTCTCATTCTAGAGCACAAATTGTTATGGAAGATATTATTGTTTTCTCTAAACTTTACACAATTAGTGTAGGCTTATACAGAGATACTTTCTATGACCTTAGAGAAATCTACTCTGAATCATTTGGTACATAGATTTCCTGGCTTTTATTTGGGTTCTTCATCCACAGGTTCACTGGACATTGGAACAGGGTCCTCAGGGAAGTGGTCAGAGCACCAAGACTGGCAGAACTCAAGAAGCTTTTGGAAGGTGTTTTTAGGCATATGTGTGTCTCTTGGGGATGGTCTTGTGTTGGGCCAGGAGCTGGACTTGATGATCCTTGTGGGTGACTTCCAGCTCAGAATATTCTAATTCTGTGAAAAACTGTAAGAAAGAAAGTAGTAAATACAGCCTTTTTGTAGATTGCATCTAAAGTTGTTGGTTTTTTTTTTTGTTTGTTTGTTTTGTTTTGTTTTTTTTTTTGTTTTTGTTTTTGTTTTGTTTTGTTTTGTTTTTCTTATTTTTAAGAATATTCATGCTTTGGTTAAAAACCTGTTAAATCTCTCAGTTCTCAACTGCTAAATAAACCTCTCTTGCTGTATTATATAATATTAAATAGACATTTAAAGACTCTGGAATGATTCCTTAGTTTGTCTATAAAGAAACACATTGGGTATGAGATGCTGGTGTTTATAAGGACTTTAAGCTATTGTATGCTAGCACTGCCAGAAACAATGCCTACCTCTCACACCTGCTCTCACTTCAGCTCTGTGCAATGGGCCACACTGGAGAACTAATGGAGCTGAAAAATAACTGTTTCCTTCTGCTGTGGAAATTTTCATTTCAATAACTCTTGGTTCTGCTGCTGTGAAGTTGTGCCCGCACAAAGGAGGATATGGCATTGACAGGACTAGGTAACTTAGGATGCTGAAAACAGCAGTAGCAGTTTAAAAAGGTCAAGCTTTAAATTGAATGTTCTCTTTTTTACTGAGTGGTTATTATTTTCTCCATTTATTTTCTGCTTTATTTTGCAGGATTAATTAGCTAACATGGTGCAGTAAAGTTTCCATGCTTTTCCACTCTAAATTACTCTTAATGTTTTGTATTTGCTTTAAATTAATGATATTTGAAAGAAAAAGCTATTGGGTGAGGTATTTTTCTGGAATCTGAGAAAATCAAGGACACGTTTCCAACCCGGACATAGATGGAGGTGAGGGGAGAGGAAAAGAGTGATGGTAGGGGAAAGAGCCTTTGCAGCTGTGTAATCACAGCTGAATCACAGGATGAAGGAGACAGCACTGCTGTTGAGTGTGAATGGTGAACCTGGGTGCCCTAAGCACACCTGCATCTCAGTATGATTAGTACAGCTTACTTTTAGAGAAGAATTACATGTTTTTATCTGCCTAAAAGATAGCTGGTGTACTTCATGCTGTTGAGGTGACACTGCTTCCCTTGAGTTTAGACTAGGCAACCAACTTTTTGATGATTATGTTGCAAACACACTCACAGATGGAGCAGTTGCTAAAATCTTATTCATTACGATCTTGGCACAGGATAAATCTTATGTGGGGAATCTGATCTCTTGAAAAAAGGTGGCTCTCCAGACAGAGACGGACATCCCCACAGCAAGGGTCCTTGCAGCAGTGTCTTCAGCTGGATTGCCTGAGACTCCTCAATCCACTGCTCTACTCAGTTCTTGCAGTTCATCTGGCACTGGTTCTGTGTGCCAACCCCATCATATGAAAGCTCCACTGCAACAGATTATTTCAAGCTACAGACAAAACATATCCTAACTCTCTTAATTGTCTACAGAAAACTGCCCCATTGGACTTTTCTATGTACAATTTGATCAATTTTGTGGCACGAACCTCCTGAGAATCTCTGAGATAGCACATTTCTCCACCCAGGTTGTTAATCAACATATTTAAGCACAGAAATTGGTCTAGGCACTGCAGGGTTTCCTGGGGGAAATCTTCAGGGCAGTCTCAAATTTCTACTAGGAGAGCTTCTGCACCAATTAGTCAAATCCTTAATTGAAAGGGTGGCTAGAAGTTCGGTCAATCACTGTCTCAAGTCAGTCTATTGTCTAAATTACTCCATTATCTCCTCTATGCAGATGTATACATGGGGAGTTTCTGGATCACCCAAGGAGTTAATGACTTGTGTGCATCAGGTGTGCACACAGGCACAGCCCTGTTACTCAGCTACACCACAATTATAACTATAGGACAAACTGGAATTTCATACTTATTTTTATACTTAAGTTCTATACCTCTTGCTACAATTGAAAGCCAGGCAACCTGAAACTCAGCACCTCAATAGCATTGCCTGAGAAGTAAGTCTCTAAATTAAAACGATTTTTAACAGAAATTATTTTAGACAAACCTTTTTCAAATAATATTTTTATGTTTTTAACAGTTTCAAATTGTGTCTGTAGATAATGCAAAGTGATTAAAAATACATATCCTTTAACAAATTTAAGGCATAACCTATCTTCCTTGTGTAGGAAGGGCCTGACTGGACAATGAAGTAAACGACTTATGCATGTGCTTGTTTTTCTCTTTAGGATACTTAATATTATGCCTACAACAAACTCACTGTGTTTGAAATGCTGGTCTAATGAACTAATTGTGGTCTTTCCTTTATTTGCATTTATTTTAGCTTTTCATATTTTAGCTTTTCATTGGTCATGGTGAATGAAAGCCAAATTACTACACACAGCTTATGTTGAAGGTAACAAGCGCCATTTATACCTCTATTTTCCTGTCAGAACAACTGAGCTCATCATAGCTCTACAACTGAAACAAATCACCAGCTGATTACTGCTAGGTGCATCCAAGAAGCAAGAATGGAGGAGTAGTCAAGACAGATACATCTTGTGAAGGTAATTCCCTTGGACATCATTTTGGGACACTGCATCTGGTAATCTCAGTCAATGGGAGGTTACACACTATTTGTAACTGAATGTTATAAGTTCACACTTATTTTAGTTCCATATTTTGTTCTTTGTCTTATCAGTAGCGATATTAAGTTAAAAAGAAGTAAGAAAGTGAAAACAAAATAAGTCTCCCCACTGTTAAATCTCAGCTGTTGGACTGCATTACCTACCTCTCAAGAGTCACTACAAATACAGGGTCTGGCACTTGGTGCTCCTAAATCAGTTTAGAAGCTGTTTTTAACAGGTATTTCTGAAAGAAAAGCATCTTAACCGAGGTGTTGTTAATGTAGGCTTCTTAATCTCAAGACCTTATTCGTCCCTGCAGAATATCAGCAATTTCTACTGACTTTAAATAGAGGCAGTTTGTGTCCTGCAGGGAAGAAAAAGACCTAGGGAACATTAACTAAAAAAGCTTTAACACAGAAAACTGTAACTGAGGTCATCTTAATTCAAATACTTTACACTGTGCTGGCCTCAAATGAACTAATTTGAGACCTATGACCTTAATGGAGAGATTTCTCAATTGACATAATGTTAGCTGATGCAAAGTCTACCTGAAATAGCCTTAGGAGCTCTGTATAAGCATATTACTAAGCATATACTACAGTAAATGTGAAATTCTTTTGGATTTAGTAAAATCAGATATTCATATAGAACTTCTATGAGGAAAGCATCAGGTTTTTGGGTATTAGTAAGTTTTTGAGTGGAAGTAAGAAAGTAATAATTAATTCTGATGCAAGCAGATTAAAATATAACATTATAAACCTTTCCTGTGTCGTAAAAAAAGTTATGTAAAATCAATGTCTCTCTCCTATTAGCTAGAAGAGATCCAGAGACTGACTGTTGTATGCAAGGCCCCAAAATTGCAGCTAGTTTGTGTCTGAAAAATTTGGAGCTAGCACCATCTTTACAAAAGATTAGGTTTGCAAATATTTTTTAAAATCCAGATCAAAGACGGGGATTCAGTTGACAAGAATATAAATGATCAGAGCTTATGTTCAGAACTCCAGCTTCCCCACATGATTTTCTCTTATCAGATATAAGAGGCAGCCAGAGTTGTAAGACTTTTGCATGATGGAGAGTTCTGTTTCTAAATTATCAATGTTCCATATCTCACCTTCCCCCGGCCCCAAAAACAAACAAACAAACAAACAACCCAATAGACATTTCCATGAAATAAAACCTGATAAAACATGATAAATCCTTTTTAATTGTCTCATTCATTACATCTCAGCTGGCAATGAATACAGAATGGCTGCAGGTATCTATTGTAGCTTCTTGGCCAAAGTCTACCAGCCCGATTCCTCACAGCTCTGTGGTGTGGTCAAACATTGGACAGACGAGCAGCTTTCAGCTCATTCCTGGGATAGGCTGTATTACCTGAGAGGAGGTGACAGAGCTAGAGGAGTACCAGGGCTTGAGAAAATTTTATAGGGAGGCTGCTGTCACAGGCAAAAGGAAAAAGTTGTGGCTCTTTTGGAGGTCTGCTTCCTGGAAGAGTTACCGAAGCAAACCTTTCTCTCAAAGGCAGATGGGTATAAAACTTAGTCTAGCCATAGTAATTCACTACTAATTTTTTAAGAGTTATAAAAGAAAAAGGGACAAATAAGCACAGGAAAAAATCCCCAAAACATATATAGCAAATATTTCAAAGAACTCATGCAGAATACATTTTCCCAATAGGTGTGCATGAAATGCTAAGCAGACCCACGCAGCTCAGGACTTTGTGCACATGAAATTCTGACTTCTGTCTTCATATCAAGCATTTGGCATGTAAACACATGGACAGTTAAAAACATTCAGGCTTTATTGCGTTGTTACAGATGCTAAAACAATATAATACTTGGCAATATCTAAATAGAGCATCAGTGCATGACTCCTGCCTCAGGATCCTGGAGGATAATGGAATGATATTATATATACCAGGTTTAGGACAGAAACAAACCAGAAGTGATATAAAGTTCTGACTTCTCTTCCCACACAAAAATCCAAGATTTTTTTTTTTTTTCATTTGAGCAAGATTGCTACTTTCAAAATTGTGTGTTAGATTTATCTCCAGAGATTACATTTTTGTTCTCATGACTGTGTTTTTTGGATTTAATGCAGTCTGTTGATTTTGGACTGCTGAGTCCGACTACATAAATCAGACAAAGGGATTGGATGTGTGCCTTCAATGTCCTCTTCACTTACAAAATTTGCTTTGCAGAAATGACATTTTTGGTGTAACAGATCTGAAGGTATTCCTTTGCTGATATATTATGTACCCTCAGAGGGATAAACTTATATTTTTCTGTTTGATTTTCTTCTGTGATGTGTTAGTTGATTTCTATTTCTAGTTTACGATTATGCTTGCTTTATGAAAATTTTCTTCTTAGAAAGTTTTATACACTTCCACCACACATGAACACAGTGATTTTATAATAAAAATTAATTGTTCTTGAGAAAAATACAAATTATGCATGTGGGTATCACACAGAACTTCATCTGCATTTTGAGAAAGGATTGGTTAACCTGTGTTTCTCACTTTGTTTCTCAGATCACATTTTCCACCTTAAGGTCTTAACATATTTACAGTTATGACCAATATTGCATAGAGATGCTCATACATCTGTTAATTTGTAATTTTTTACGTAGTGTCTTTATGTACTTGCTTATTTAGGAATGTAAGGGAAAATGATACTCTGTTGTTTGATGTCATAATTATGCTGCAGAACTTCTGCCAGAACATCCATGTCAGCTGGGATAGATGTGGTGTGATTTGAGACTGATTTAGCTGTAGGAGCAAAAACCTATTGTGCAGACTACAGTGGCAGAACCATATTTTTGTCAGCTCTCTGTGAGAAAGATGTGCTTTGCCAAGCATAATAAAGATATGTAACCACAGTAAGAGAGCTTTACTGACATGATGTAACAGTTTACTGTACTTAGAAAGTAGTTGTGCTTTGGATTTGTTTGGTTTGGTTTTGGTTTGGGTATTTTGAGGGTTTCTTGGACTATATTTTTGATTAGTTTGTTTTGTTTTGTTTTGTTTTGTTTGGGATTTTTGTTTGTTTGTTTTTTGTTTAAATAGCAACTTTAGGCAGCTTTTCAATGACACAAAAATCCATGAAAACTCCTTAATGCTTCTGCATCTGGACTTTTCCCTGCCATATCAGGTGAAGAAAAGACTATGTAAAGCCTCAGAAATTTAGTACATTTACCATTCTGGACTATTTGTCTACTGCATCCAGTTACTTTAGTAGGTTACCTGTCAGGAGATTGGTTCTGGTAAGAAACGGTCAAACAGGAGTTGTCCAAACAAAAGTAGTGCTTGGAAAAATTCCTAACTTCAATAACTTGTTTGGTCCACCATTGCTGTATGTGCTCTTTATGAAGTTTATTCTAAATAAGATGACATAAATCCCTACAATATGATGCTGTTTCCAAAAGTATAATTTTCACTCACATTTAGGTTTTTACAGGGATCTTGATCAAATACAACTTGCTTGAATTTGTGTCTGTATTTGAGAATCTAACACAAAGCAAATGGGTATTCACCTTACCTAAAAGTGAAGTTAATATGGGTATTACAGCTCCCACTTTATTAAGCTTTTTATCAAACTCCTGGCTTGTCATTGTGACAACTGTACGTGGCAATGGAGGGAAATCTCATGGCTGATACTCCAACAAGGAGCTCTCATTCCTGAATAATGTGCTAGGTGAGGTCTCTGTCTCAGGAAACGCAAATTTGTCCCTCTGGAAAAAGACAGGAAGGTTTTACACAAGGATGAGGTCTTGGTAATGAGTAAACTGTACACCATAAGGACCAAGATGAAAACTTTCGTCTTTAACAGGCCTCTTAGAAATATTAAAAATATCCAAAAGACTGATGGGGAAATAGGCCTAAAACTGCAGTTCAATAAATAAACTTAGTATGCCTTGTAATTTTGGAGACAGATTGGACAAAAAAAACCCCAAAAAACAAAAAAACTAGACCTGAATACAAAAAGTAAATAAAACCAATGTTCTTTTAGTGATGGTAGGAATATTAAAAAAAAAAAAAAAAATTAAAAACCCCAAAACCCAGTACTTCTGTAGAAAATTGCTTTTTCACTATCAGATTTTTAACAAACCTTATAGCAGATGTCTTTACACTTTTATTAGCTTATATGTTTTCCATGGGGACTCATGATAATACATTTCTGATGAGATATTGTGGTTCAGACTTCCAAGTGCATTCTCTTATTGTGTTGGGCTTTTTTCTTTTTTTCCCTCATTTTCAATAACTTAGTTATGCAGATATTTTGTCATTATGTCATACTCTTCTCCTGGCTCTGAGATGAAACTTTGAAGAACAGCTGTTTTTATTAGGCTAGGTATTCTGGAGCTTCTTTATTGTTATTAAACTGATGAATGCTTTTATACTCCATTTTTGCCTCAAGGTTTTTAAAAAGTAGACATTGTATCAGGTTACTGAATTACAGGAAATACATTCTCTAGTGTTATTAGGTGCCTAAGCCCTTACCAATCACAATTTTCATCTGGCTATTTTAATCTTCACCTGCATTAGTCTTTACTTAATTTACTCCGGCTTACCTACAATTATCCTTTACTTTGTTATAAAAAATGACTTGTTTCTCTCTTCTATTTTGTAATCCTTTAGGAAAATAATGATAATTATGCATTTATTGCCTTTGGATATTTAAACATCACATTTTACCCTGCAAAATTACAGTAAGTAGAGAAGTACAATTCTAATGTAGTTTTTCTTTATGAGTGCTGAGGTGAACAATTTCTGTAAATTTTTTGGCTGTGTGTTATTGAGATGAAGATTGCTTTAAAGTAACTTCTGTGTCTCAGCTAATTTATGCTTCCTGAAAGACAGCTAGATTCCTCATAAGTATAGAGAAGGATTTGTAATATTTCCTTTGTTTGCAGAGCAGCACCCTATATCATTTAAACTGACAAAACCTTAGAAAGTTTCACCCAGTTGTTTGCATTGCCAAAAAAAACTTAAAACAAAGGAAATTTCAGGAAATTTGTTCTGTAGAAAAAATTTCCTTGACTCATTTATTACCCTTCACAAGGCTTATTTTAATCTTCCTTATTTTCTGAGGTGCTCACCTTCAAAACAGCAGGTGCTGAAGTCTATCATATAGCCAAATTCTTCCTTTTATGCATATAATGGAGTTACTAGACATTTAATATGGAGGTACTTGAAGTGAAGCCTAACCCACATGAACCATGCAGCTGTAAAATTGATAATAAGATACTGTGTCAAGGGAGCTACTTTATTCACTTCCATGGAAGAATGAGTTGGAAGATTAGCTTGAGCAATTATATTTCAACAACCCAAAGTATTCCACGTATTGAAACTGAACATCTCTGTGATTTTAGCTGTTGTCAGTCAGAAAAGTTACCCTTCTTGTCAGTCAAAAAAGTATCATATATAGCAGTATAAAGAATGTTTTCATTGCATGACATTCAAGGAAGTAAAAGTAGGACATGTGTTTTTTCTTGCACAAATCAGTGGCAGTATAGAGTCAGCCAGAAGGGAAGGTCTTGTGGGAGGACCTGCTGGACTGCTGCCAGAAGGCTTTACTGACATACTGTCCCTGATAACCTGAAAGGGGGAAATTCTGAGTTTCCTTATTTTGTCAAGAACATTGGCAAGAATAAATGGTAATTTTATAAACTGTAGTTCAGGACAAAATGCTAGTCAGGATTAGGATAAAAATAGGAACAGAATATGCAAGAGACAAGGGATCTATGACCTTTTCCTTTCCTATTACTAAGTATAAATTTTTTGGCAAACCTTATTGAGATATTAGATGTTATATAGTTAATTGATCCCTTCCCATGGTGGATATTTTTGCTTCTGTTGTAGTATTTTGGAGATTTCAGTCTGTTTGTGCTTGCACTTGAAACCATAGTGAGCAAATACTGTTTAGAATCATAGGTTCTTCTTCAGAAAAAATTATGCTAAAGGAATTTTTTCTGATATTAAAACAGATTATATACTTCATCTAAACGTCTATTAAAGATCTCCAGTTATCACCACTAGATACTAATCACAGAAATAATCCAGCAATGCAAATATATTGCAACATAGTATATGGCCAATAAAAATATGTATCACCATATAAGAGATCTGACACAAGAATTTCAAAAATGCCAGACCTAATTTGCTTCCTTGATGTATAGGTGTTATACAACTTTTGATTCTTTTGATGCATGTTATCATTTTGGCTGCATTTGGCCTCATTCAGTTTGCAGGTAATGTCTGAAAAAGAATTAGCAGTTATACAATACAAGATCAGTTTTCATACCTAAATATTATTTCAACATTGTATATATGTCCTTATGGTCTCTTTACTGCTGTAAGCTCCTTTTCGTCAGTAATTGAAACACCTAAATTGAGAGTCTATAAGTCTGCCTGCAATATTCTTCTTATGTAGCATTGAAAATTAAATGAAAAAAATAACTTATTGATTTTGCTCATCTAACTAACCAGTAAATGAAAATCAGCATCTTGTGTTAAACTAAGTACAGCTGATCAAAACTGATGTGTTTGTTATAAATATCTTTTTTTTTTTCCTCCCTTTCTTTTCATTAAGTCAGCATAAAAAAATTAAAATGGAATAATTTGATGAAATTAAAATATATTGCATGATTTTATTTATCTGAAGAAGCATTCAAGACACTGAAGCATCAGAACCATGGGCAAATCCACAAGTGAGGTATTCTAGTCATAGAGATGGGTTGGCAGGGACAGTGCCACCTGAAGAAGGGGCTCAGAAAGCCATTTGAGGCCCGTGTGCAATGGAGCAGGCACTGGACGAGCCTCCAGTCTGATTTTTAACTACACCACACAGCTGGTCTGGCACACAGTGTGTCAAGCCAGCTCTGTGCCTCCAAGAAAGTAGCCCCATGCACATTCATCAAGTCTGAGGCACTGGAAGACAGGAAGCAAGAGTACAGGAATAATGCCTGGCACCTTCTGGCTTCTTGAGAAAGATCTGGACATGAGAAGACTGAGGAAATAACTCTCCTAAAGTGCTAAGATGAAAAAATGTAAAGCTTCCATATTGGTGGGACACATGATTAACACTGGGACAGAAAACAGCAGTGGAGTACTGCTGAAAACAGAGTCTCATTCTTTAGCCTTGTAATTTATATTTGGATAAGGAACTTAAATAAAATTTAATGTTTGTTGAATAAAATCAGATAATAGTTCCCTAAAACTGCATTATTTCATGGAAAAAAATCAGAGAATTCCACCAATTTTAAGGATCTCATATATCATCCACTGTCTGAACAGATGAAGTAAACAGCATGAAAGCATCTTGAAGCGTTTGAAATGTGTGGTAAAGGGAGTAATGATCACATAAACAGAACACATAATTATTTCTACTTATAAAAGGACAATATTTCAATAATACTTTTAAAGGTCATATAATTTGTGATGAAATATTCACTTGAAAAGAACTCGAAGATTTGAACCACAGTTTATATCCACATCTTTGAGCAAATTAACAGCAACTTGGCTCCAATTCATCGAGGTTTTCTTCCCTTCCTGCCCACAGCAGGAATCCCTCTGAGAGTGAGTAGGCTGTTTTACAACTGAAACCTTAATTTGAGACAAACAGATGTAATGTAAAACTAGCAAGTTGTTTTGTTAGTTTTGCTACTGGAAGAAAAAATTAAAACCCCCACAGATTATCATGCTGGCTACTTTAACCACAATCAATAATTTGAAATTCACCATTAATTCAGCTCTAAACACCTGTAAATCCTTACAAGCAATACCACCACAATTGTCCAGATATGCAAAGAATGGATTACCCTATTCTAAGAAAAAAAATATAGAATGAGGATTCACTCTTAAACTGTGCTCATCTGGAGTCTTATGACTGAGTTAATGTTTCAAATTTTTGTGTGCTTTATGGCAGAAATACCTCAGACAGGTTATCTGAGCTACAAGCACCATATAGCACCACATAACACTCGGTGTGGAGTACTGGCAGGAGAAATATTAAAAATGCCTTTTCCCCAGAACTTAAGTGTAGGATGAAGGAAGAACTGTTAGGTAACTTTGACATCCTCAAATATCTTTTAAAAACTCAGATATGTTGATATAACTTCTTCTTCTCACCTTTTGTCAGCTATGTACTTAAAATACTAATTCAGAAAAGTGAATTTTTAGTTCTGATTTATTTTTTTCTGTCTCAAGAGGATGTTTTATTCATATACCTGGAAAAATTAACAACAAAAATCATTCAGCTTTTTCTGACACTGGACACTTTGAAGATGTCTTGGGCCAGTATGAAAGCATGAATTAACAAATCGCCTGGAAAGCATCATTACTGTTATCTTTGAAAAGTCCAGTTTTGTTTTCCTTTCTTGGGATCATTCCTGTATTTTGTCCATTGACTCTTGAGTAAAAAGGTAAAACAATTCCTACAAACAGATTTTATTCTAGAGGAAAGGGGGAAAATGAAGATTTATCAATTAACTATGTGCCGAAGAAACTATTTCACAACATTTTCACAACATTTCCTAAAGGAAATTTCTATTTGCAATCTACTACTTAGTTTTTCTTTGAATGTGTTGTAAGGAAGTTGACGCACTGAGACATCACTTTATTTCTATGCATCAGCTGTATGTCACAGATCAGAATAATGAGTAAATATGTATTTAAGTCTAAATCTATGCACTCGATAATTTCTAATATTGCTTGACAGATTAGACCCTAAACTAACTGAGCAGAATTGTCATGTCAGCTGAGACTGACCATTAGTAAAATGTGATTTAAACACTTCACTCTTCTTTTGTTCAGTTTACATTTTTCTTTTGCAAACACTGTCCGTTCTCACACTTTCAACAGAATTATAGAATGGCCCCTGCAAGTATCTTTTGAGTATTTAGCAAAGTTTTGATCAATTTCCCAAGTATGATAAAAAGCCAGTTCAGGCACTGACAAACCACTGTATGAAAGGCTTGAAGGATTTGTGAAAAGCTTAAATAGCTGATATGTAAAAATCAGATTATTTTCAGAGTTATCCATGGGAAGTCAAGATAACAAACAAACTATAAGACTTGCTACATTATTTTCATTAATGGGTGGTACCCATCATGAAAGAAATGCAGAATGTCTATTAATACTTCTTGTGGACAGGTGCAAGTAAGTAACAATACCTATAATTTTTCTGAAGTGAGTAATAGTGAGTAATATTGCCCATGAGTGGAATCTGTCACCCTCTACAGGTACCTTTTTATTTCTAATGGTTACTGGGAAAAATAAAAGCTCATTTAGTGTGAAGGTGCGTAATCTACGAAACATGAACTCCATCCTTTTGGGAAGATAAGAAGATTTGAAAAGTTTAACCTCAATAGTGCAAGAACCTTAATAAAGGTTGAGGTTACAACAAGATAAAAAACTAAGAAAGAGAATTTGAAAAAAGGTAAGATTGGATGATCACTAAGGACTAAAAAAGGTAGATTGGTTTTGATTATCTTTTTGCAGAGTCATAACATTATCCTAACTAGGCAAAAGGGTAAGCAGCATACAAAATGAAAGGAATGAATTTTGAAAAGGAAGAATATACAGGAGATGGATTCAGAGACTGACAGTACTCTTTGTCATCTGTTCATCCTTCACTGAGATAGGCTAAATAAAAGATCTCTGTTTTACAAGGACAAAGAAGAAGACAAATAAATTTCCTGTTATATGTAAACCTTCAACTGAGCTATTTCTTTCCATGCTGGTAAGCAATTCTGCATAAAATATGTTCTACTTTAAAATGTAGTCCCTAGTGAATTTTGTACAGTCGAATTGTGGATTGGTGAAAAGTTAGATGAGAGAAGTGCTGACATAATCTTAAATAACAACATGCTAGACTAAAAGGCCTATGTTGAGTAACAGCTTCTGAAACTTTGCTAACTGGTCTGTGCAACATTGGCTTTCAAGCAAATGTAGCTGTTTGCAGCTCAGCAATGTAGCTAAAGAAATTTTATAGTACATAAAATGATGCAAATGTGATTAGTATGTCACACTCAGTGTGTTATGCATTGTGCATCCACACAGTATGAGTGGTTTCTGTACCATGAAGATTAGGGCTCAGGTAATGGAGTAAATACATTTTGCATATGTAACATACGTAAAGTGTTACGTATTTTGTATAGTTCGGGACTGCAGGAGGGAGATTACTGATGATATCCAAGAAAGTATGTTGGGAAGTTGAGGAATGAACTAAGATCTTCTCATAGCCTGATATGTGTCTTGAACCTCTGTCATATTATTTTGGTTTTATTTTTGGTTTGATTTTTGGAAATATTTTTTTATGTGTTGGTTTTGTATCTGAGACTATTACATTATTTTGACTTACTTGTTTTTTGTCAAAATAAATTCAAATAGCTTTTTCAGACTAAGGTGGGTTAGTCCTGAGTTGCCGCATTCCTTAGCCACGCCTGGCCGATGACCCTAAGGTAGAAGCCTCCAGGCAGAGGGCTAGCGCAGCTTCCAAGGTACAGACCTGAGGACCGCTGTCCAGGGCCGGATAGGTCCAGTGTCTGTGGAACGGATCCAGATACGGGACCTCGCTCCACGAGTCCACTAATAATCCCAACGGAAGCACCCTTCAGCTGGGTGTCGATACCACCCTTGGTACTGAACACGGGCGCAGGTCTGCGTGCCAGGCTAGATGCGGCTCCAGAGGGAGTGCGATACGGCGAGAGAGAGAGGGAGACCGAAGAGGGTGACCAACAGGGTTTATTCCATAGGAAGGTAAGGGAGATCTCCCCCCGACCACGGGTGGGGAGCATCTTTTATACTTTTACAAACAGGGGAGGGAACACTCAAGATAGCCAATACAATTAAACATTACAACCTCAAATACCAATCACAGTATACTTAATGGGAGGGGAGAACACATCAGTCAACAAGGAGCCAATCATTAGACGCCCTGGAGAGAACCTTCCAGAAACCTTGCCTGATGGGCATCTCTGATCCCCCCTTAAGGGCGTGATATACAACAAGGGAACCTCCCAGGGGCAAACCACTTTCTTAAAAAAAGGGATAAGGGTCATACCAACTAGTTAAACGAAGTCCATTTCATAACTCAGTCTCTACATCATCCTCCATCCGAGATTCCTCCAGCCACCTAATAGCAAGGGTTGGAACGGCTGCTGGAACTGTCTGGGTCCCCACACTGAGTTTTCAAACTTCCAGCTTAGCAGTGCTTACTCGCACAGAGAAAAAACCTGAAGCTAAATTTATGAAAGGAGTATCTACAAAATTCAATTTTGCACACCGCACTGGGAAAGATAAAACACAAAACAAAAAACGTCTCCTTACTTATCCATTATGATCACTTCTTAATTAATCTGAAAATAATAAACACACTTTCTAGGGCATTTTAGCAAGGAAATTACATTCTGTCTGTGCAGCTGGACATACTTTGAGTCTGACAAGGGAAAAGAACTGTGGCTTGCACAGCAAATCAAGCATTAAAAGGTGAAGGTAAAGTCTAAGCATACCACTGAGGTGTTGGACTACTTGGATAAGATGTTCACTGCTTTGTTTGTTTGTTTGTTTGTTTGTTGGTTGGTTTTTTCCCAGGTATCTAGTCTCTTACATCACTTCTCTGGAAGAGCAGAGCTTGTTAACATGCTAAATTTGTATGTCCTTCTCTCAAAAACTTATGTTGCTTGGGAGGAGAGCCAGCAACCATGCTGGTGTGGTTATCATCCACTGCTATAATAGTTGCCATTAGAATGGGGTCTGTGTTTCTTGAGTGGAAAGAGGAAGGACATCCTTAATAAGACATCTTCACAAAGGGCAGGAGGGTTGTTGCATGAATATGTCATGGTTTAAGAGCACCAAGGGCTCTCTCACACTTTTGTGTGTAGAGGATAGCAGTTCCTTCACACAGAGAACAAGCATTTAGATGAACTTGTCAATCATTCAACTAAGGAAGTTTTATCTCTGTAATCTTAGCGGGGAGAGAGGAGATGTTTCCGTTGTTTTTTTTTCTACAGGCAAAGATGAGATCTAGGACAGCTGTAATCATGAAAAAAGCACCAGTTAAACTTCACACTATGCATTTATTTACCTATCTCTTAGTAAATGCATGTGGCCTTAAGCTCAGCAATAACCAATGCAAAGTTAAATATTTATGAAAATTTTTCAGTTTTAAAATATCATCTGCACTTTTGTCTTGTATGTTTATGCTATTTAAGAGGAAATGTTTTCAGTCCAATGGAAAAGTGTCAACATTCTATTTCCTGTAAGGAGAGTAAATTACTTCCTATTAAATACAATATGCTGGAAGTTTCCAAATGCTTCAAGATCACTTAAACAATCACCTTTCTGACATAGCTGCCAACGCTTTTTGACTTTAAAAGAATCAGCTTTGCTATTTGCTGGAGCATCTAATCTCTGCAAGATGAATTCTATGGAGACACATTCCAGTAGTTTAATCTCTGCTTCATTGGATTTCCTGAAAAAATAAATTAGAGACTTCTGAGCACTGAGGTTTTAGATTCCAGACATCTTATTTCAAATTAAGACAAAATATAATAGCGCTAGACCTAGAATCTAGGTGCTTAAATATACACCTGACACTTGCAGAAGTATTTTGCTGTAGAAAAGGACACTGTAAATTTTAGGAATAATTACATGGTATATACTGTACTGATCCTAATATTACAAACACTCACAAGAGCAGAGTTCAAAACTTGATTGATAGAGCATTGGTAAAAATAGTTTCAGTGGAGCCACTTATAAGGTTAGTCGTACATATAATCATACATATAAATGTTTGTATGCCCAAGTATATTGTTAAAAAATCATTTTTATAAATGCCTTTATCCTGCCTCCATTGAGATTCTACTTCTGGGTCCTGTGAAGAAAAACTGAAACAGAATTTGAACCTTTCATAGTTTCCATTTTGTGAATACTAGAGTAGAAGGAGCAAAGAAAATGTGAAACAGAAAATGTATTCACCTTTATGAGTATAACAGAAGATCAAATCAGAATGACAAATGGACTCTGCACGGCAACATTTTCACACAGGGCATTAGATTAAATTCTTATTATAAATTATTGTCACTTATTAATAATAGTTATGTCTCATTTTACATAAACACCTGCTGAAAACTCATTGGGAATAGACATTTTTTATTTGTTCCTCTATAGAGTTGTGCATATTCTTCCATTTAAGTAATCTAAAAAAAAACCTATAAAACTATTAAGCTTCCAAAAACTATGTTTGAAAATGAACGCAAAACACAAAAGCAAAATTCATTTATATCTCTCCTAGTTATTACTCAGAAAGTATAGGATAAATCACACTGTCTCTCACTGCTTGTATGATCTGCATAAAGCTAATACTTTAAGCAGAGAAATACTGAAATGTGAGTCTACATGAGATTACTGTAGATTCACCCAGGAAAAAAAAAAAAAAATTAGTTCTTTTTAAGATAGTCTTGAGATAATAGCCATGATCTTACTTCTATTAAATAAAAGTAGGATATCTGTTTACAGAAGAGGACCCAGAGGGGAAATAAAGATGTACAAAAACTCATTTGATTTATATAGTACTGTGACTTAGAATACCAGCCTGGGATTCTCAGGATAATTTTACAGTCAGAATAATAAACAATTTTTTTTCTAGATCAACTGGTGAATTCCAAGTAATAACTTGTTAATCTCAAGCAAGCATTTGCTTGGCTTCCAGTGCCAGTTTAATAGTTAGCTTGTGAATACAGGAAATAATAAATTTTTGCTATATCATTTGTATTACTAGTGAAATATTTAACATATATTTGCAATCTTTCCCAAAGGAAAATTTCTAAATATATTCATCTGATTTTCCAGGGGTTTTAGTCTCTTGACAAAGATTATAATGATATCTTGTCTTAAATTCTGTGAAGTAGTGATCACCTGCTCACATATACATGCAGGCATTGTTGCAGCCTTTGTGGTAATAAAAGCTTTTATTTAAAATCCTCTAATGAGCCATTGAGGAAAGGATATGAATAATATCTGAAATTCAGTACATATGACCTTGATAGACAGCCAATACAGAGCACGGGACAGGAACACACAATGAAACCAGTATGAAAAAAAAGGGTCCTTTTAAACATAGGAGGGAGAGGGAGTTTTTCTCTTCATCCCTCATTCACAACGGAAATGGATCGAGGTGAAATGAGTTTCCATATCCTCACATGTGGACCAGTGTATTCACCAAACTCCCATTTCATTTAATACAGCATCATAAGGGGATCAAGATGGATTCACTGGAAAAACTTTGGTATATATTCATCCACAAGTCCAAGAAGTTAAAGAAATGAGCATCAGAAAAGGATAGATGTGTTTCTATATCCTCTTGAGTGAAACTTTTTTTTTTCTGGCTAAACATCCTGCAATAGGTCACTGGAATACTTCTGACACCAGGTTAAAATGGCCAGGGGTCCCTTCTCTAACGTTCCACAATTGTCTCACATGAAACCTTAATTACCTAACACTTTCTTGAATGAATTCCACTGTAACTCAATAAAATGTGCTAAGGGGAACTGAGGAGCAATGCTGGAGCAAATTTGATTTCAGCTACCACCCACCCTTTAATTGCTTCAGTGTCTGAAGTCTCTGACCATTTAATCTTTGAGGCACTAATAATGTGCCCAAATGATCAGTTACAAGTTTTTAAAAATTGCCTTGTGTACATGCATTAGGAGCTCTTGGTAGACTGCGGTGGGAAGGAGTTGCTATAGAAACACCACCTTTACACACTCCATTCACTGATGGCTATAAAGAGATACAATAGTCCCTGAATAACTACTACTAATCCACATGATATCATGATATTTGAAAATTGCTAGGTTTTTGCTCTCAAAATGCTTACTTGCAATGCCAGGGGAACTCCCCCTCCTTCCCCGCACCCTAGCCTCCCACCTTTGTGTTCAAGCCTTCCCAGAGGGAACTTTGCTTGAATATCTGTGTTGTTTTGCTCTGTTTTGTGCAGACAGCTGAATTCAGCTGTGATCTACACAATATGAAGACCTAAACAAGATTAAATAAAATCATCTGCTTTGTCAGAAATTCCTAAGCAACCAACTGGCAAAATATGTTGAGAGCATCAGGTTGGAGTAATTCTTGGAAGAAATTAAACTTTTTATTTCCTGTAGCTTTTCCTATCTGATTCAGGCTGCTTAAAAACTACCATCCCATCCATTGATCCATTTTACCTTCTTTCCAGAATTTTTTTCCTTAATCTTAATTAAATGTGTCCTTTCAGCCATTCCTTATTCATCTTTTAACATTTCCAACATTTAATCACCTGTAGGGGATAGAAGTACATGCACAGTACAATTAATCTTTCTTGATTGTAATTGTGATTCAATTTGAGATGACAATCTCTGAAGAAAACTCAAAAGTTAAATCTACCAAGGACTAAAATTAAATCCAAGATATCTTTTGGAGTTTACCACAGTCAAACCTTAAACCATTAATTCAGAAAGTAAAATACCTGACTTCTAGACTATTCTTAGCTTGCAGAGAGGTATAAACCTAAAAGACTATAATGGCCTTTTTTCCCCTTTAGCTTTTTTCCTACTCTGCTAAAGCAAACCAAAAAAATAAAACAACCAACCAACCATCCAAACAAACAACCAAACAAAAAAAGCCTGTATTTGAAGCAGAATAATTAGAGAACATATCTAGAACAAATTATCACAGCTGGATTGTCTTCCAAGGGCATTGAAGAAAAGAGGAAATTTTAAGCAATATCTTTCTGTGCAGATGTTAGATATCTGCTTTCCTCTGCTGATTAAGATTCCAGATGGTTCCTTTAGATTACTTGGGTTAGTGACCTTCTCATTTCTAGATGTGAACCTCTATAGTGTCATTTGGGTAATATCTGGGCTAGATACCTAAAGTGTTAAGAATTCCAAATTCCAGATTAATTTCCTCCTTTACAAAATTCTCCAATCTTGTAACTAAAAGAAATGTTTTACTTTTTGGTCTGTAAATGTTTGTGAAATTATTCACCCTGTCAGAATTTTCCATTTAACTGATTGCCCTGTTTTGGACTGAGATAATGTTAATTTTCTTTCTAAAAGCTGTTGCAGGGCTGTGTTTTTTATTAAAGGTGAGAAAAATGTTAGTAGCATGTTAATGTTTTAGTTGTTGCTAAGCAGTGTTTAGATCAAGTAAGGGACTTTTCACCTTCTCACAGCACCCCACCAGTGAGTAGATATGAGGGCACAAAAAGCTGGGAGGACACACAGCCAGAACAGCTGACCAAAACTGGCCAAAGGGATATTCCATACTGTATGATGTCATGCTGATTTTATAAAATGGGGGGAAAGCTGGCTGGGGGTTGCTGCTTGGGAATTGCCTGGACATCCATGGGTGGGTTGTGAATAATTGCACTGTGAATCACTTGGTTTTTATATTTGTGTATCATTAGTATTATTTGTCCTTCCTTTTCTGAATCTGTAGCATGCCATAGTATATGTATGGGATAATACAGTGTATAATATATGTATAGTATCCTTTTCTGGGTTTTATATGTATGTAGTATGCTGTAAAAAAAAAGTAAAAAACTGTCAGAAGTCTATGATTGTGTACTGGTTCCAGCCAGGACAGAGTTAAGTTTTTCAGAAGGCAGGAGCAGGCATGGCTAGAACCCAGAGATTATTCTATACCAGTTCATGTCACTACCAGGAGTGGGCAGAGAAGTCTCTTCTGAAAAGAGGGTTCCTTGCAGACAAGAAAGTATGGCAGGTGGAGCAGTGGGGTAGCACTGGTCCTGAGCTGGAGGGAGCTGTCAGGTTGGTGTGGCTGTGGTTGGGCTGAGCTCTGCAATGACCACTTTTGCACGTGAATCACTCTCTCTTTTGTGCATTTTCATTATTAATATTGCGGTTCATGTTTTTTCTTCTTATTTCAGTGCTGTTTCCAGTAAATTTTTCTTATCTCAGCTTGTAATCTTTACCTAGTTTCCCTCCAATCCTCCTCTCCATCCCAAAAAAAGGAGTAGGATAAGAGAGAGAACCGAGCATCCGGCATGTGATTTGAAGAGTGTCAGTTTCTTTGATTTGGGACCACTAAATTGGGAAGTATTATTCCTAAATCATGACAGGTAGGTAAAAGTTATTTTGACAAAATGATTTTTTCTATGAAGCTGTAATAATATAATATGTTTTTAATGTGAGAAAAATACAAATGATCTTTATTTTGTTTTCTTATTTCAACTGTGAAAACAGTACAGTTACTTTAATTTTAATGGTATTCTATCCTAATTTTTAGCATGGCTAGAATTTTAGAAAAATCAGCTTTATTTTAAGATTTAACAATTGTTTTTTACCAGTTGTTGTAATGTCCTAATTTCTGTACGTACAATGTATTTATATAGAAATGGAATAACTTATCTCTTAATAGTACCAGAATTCTTTTATCGCAAAAAAGAAAAATAATAGAAAAGAGGAAGAAAAGAAATCCTGTTTTAGTAAGTTAAAATCATTAAATCCATCTGGTTTGCGCTCCTTATACACAATGAGATTGGATTGCAAGAAACCAGAGTGTTCCATGAACTTAATTTCATTCATATATGAAAAAGGACCAGATGTGATTAATCGGAAAAAAACTTGAATATCAGGTTCTTTAACGTCATGTCACCTTATTGAAATGAGACACATACAAGTGTTGTGTTAAAAAATGCCAATAGTTTTTACATGAGCCCTGCATCAACTTATTTATACAGTATTAAGAACAGCCAGGGAATTTTTATTCTTCAAAATTTAGATAAGTGATATCTCACCATCATATACTATCAGGAAGCAGTCTCTGGTCTGATGTAACAGGAATTATCTCCTCTTGCATCATTTCTCCTTTACTTTTGTGCTTTTTTTCCAATTTCAGAGACGTTTTGATAGTACAAAGTCTTCTTATTGTGTGAGCGCACAGTTCCCACTTCTTTCTCCCATTAAACCATTGCTTATTTATTCAGCTCAAGAAGTGGTTGACACCATACTTGAATGCAATAACATTTTTTTAGAAATTCTCACATGAAAGTTGTTGGATGTATAATTCTCTCTATATATCCTTTAGGGGAACTAGTTTACTACTAGCAGGTTAGCCATTCCTATGGCAAATATGAATTTCTGTCTTTTCCTTATCTTTTATTTTTATGCTTCTTACAATTTAAAGAGATAACATGAAAACATGGCACATCCCACTCCAGACACCAAATTCATAATAATAATAAAAAATCCATAAAAAAACTACTAACCAACCAACTGAACCAAAATAAAAACCTCATCCATCTAAAGAAACAATTTATTTTAAGTTTGTCTTTTCCACTGCTTAGACCTGAAACATGTCTGTTCCCATTTTTTGTAGGATGGAAAACATAAATTTAATACATTCATTATTTCACCTCTGGTATGATATGGACACAGGGTTCTGAGGTAATTTTGAAGTTAAGTGTTATCCTGGCTGTGCAATGGTAGCTGTCTGTGTATGATCACTAAATTAGTAATTCTGCTAGGTAACCAGACAGCTTTTGAATTTTGATCTGAAATAGAAATTATTTTTAAAATATTTCTTAATATTAGACCATTAAAATTATTCTGTACTATATACTTAATGAAACAAAAAAAAAGTCAGTTATTATGTCTGTAATCATTACATGATTTTGAAGGTTAATTGGTATTAAAATCTGAAATGTCCAAGCTGTTACAATCATAACTATTATATCATTTTTAGAACAAAGATCACATAACTACTGAACTATAACAGACCTCCCAGTTTTTATGAAATATGTCTCAGGAGGTCTGTTAATCTCTTCTGGGCCATCTGTCCTATTTGAATCAGAGAATATAAAGACTTCTGGGATCAGGGAGAAAGTAGGGCAATGCATTCTGGGACATATCTAACTTAGGTAGAAATATCCAGGAGGGGCTGTTAAATAAGGATCATTGAACAGGGCACATGAATGACTAGAAGTCTGGCTAGAAGACTCCTAAAAGTGCAATTATTTACACAGAATTTTACCACAGCTTGCTGAAGTTAGTAAGAGAAAGAAAACATACAGTGATTGAAGTTTGGATTCCCCAGACTTTATCAGAAATCACTTCCCTCGTCTTCACGATACTTGTTTCCTGCCCATTGTGCTTTTAGTTTTATAAAGGAAAAGAAAAATGTCCTTTTTATGTAAGTATGTTCTGAAAAATGGCAATATAATTTAATGAGATTGTTGGTCTCAATTGTTGAGCCTCTGGCAGAGAAAGAGATTTTTGTTGGTTTTTTTTTCTTTTTTTTTTTCAACTAAAGTGTATTCATGGTATAAAAATTTAAACAACCACTAAAGAAAGCAGCAAAATTTAACAAACCACAGAATTACGATAATGAAAAGTTTAACAGTTATGGGCAGCTTGTATTGCCCTGGTAGTGAAATGCAGCCACCTGTAAAATCATGCACCAGAAAGGCTCCAGCAAGTTCAGCTCCTCACCAGTGTTGCCCCTTGGTGCTCTGCTGTATCCATGCTCCCTTAAGGGCTAATCCTCACACTCCTTCTGTTTCCACTACTAGAATGGTTTGGTGTTGGCATATCAGTCTACCCCTGGGAAGAAGTACACAGAGACTTCTCTTTAATTGGGGCTATGAATTTTGGAACAGCTCGAGATATTTTAATGGCCTCCTAGATATCAGTAGGGAACCGTACTTTTTATCAGGTTCAGCTATACAACAATGAACAACCTTTTCAGAGCCTGTCAGTGACAGGGAGTTTAGACTGCTGTATGTGCATTTGCTTCCCTTTGAATGCTCCATCTCTCTGCAAGTAATATTGTCCAAAAAGGGAAAAGGACTTTTTATTATTTTAACTGTAAACATCAAAAGTTGGCTCTCATCTTTTCCCCTTTAACTTAGTACAAATAACCAACTAGTCAAAGAGCAAGAACTGCCTTAAACAAACTACAAAAGAACCAGAATAGCCAAAGGTGTAAAAAATCTGAGCTTCAGATGTGGCTGGCTCCCTGATAATAACATTGTTATGTTAAGCCACTGGGTTGACTAGACTAAAATCACATACCGAACCTTGCTTTTAAGCACATCATTTCAGAGGCTGAATTTCAGACCTCAGATTTCCTAAACTGTGAAACCTTTATGTACAACATAGTTAAAATATTATTTTGAATTTAATTTGTTAAAGGTGCTAATTTTTTAGATTGCACTTAGGAATACAATGCAGTGTCATAAACAATATTTGACTATATTTGTTTAAAAACAATTCATACAGGCAACCATCTTTAAAACTAACAGATACACTGATAGCAGAGCTCCCAGTATTCCAAATATTCCCAAAGCTGTATGCTTCACATCATCTCAATAGTACAAATATACAAGCAAACAAGAAGAAAGACATTTTCATGTCTAAAGACATGGTGTTTTATGCAAACCGAGGTATATTTAGCTTTTATTCTTGGAACTGAACACTGTTGAACTAGTAAGTACAGTGGGAAGATTCTCACTGATAAGAGGCAACATTGATTATAAGAAAAGAAACCCAAACACTGAAAATCCCAGGATATTTTACTAAGTTACTTTGGCTTGTTGATGTGCCATGTATAAGCTAAACCAGGGTAAGGGACCCATTGTGTACTCTTATGTCAGAGCAAATGTGAAGTAAAATTTCCCCCAGAAACCCAAGTGAGGGTCTTTTAAAAAATTTTGTTCCTTTTAACTTGCATGTTTTATCTTTTGTTTGCAGTGGGTTAGGTACCCACATGAACTCGGTTAAAGCACCTGTCTAACGTGTGATAAGTCAATTATAGGTTTTAATCTGTATATCCTGTGCTGCTATGCATTTAAGAATTATTCACATTCTTTTGTTTTATCTTTCTTTGCAGAGGTACACTTTCCATTCCTTACCTTATTCCTACAATATTTATGCTCTTTTGCATTATTTTTAATTATAACTATAACCTTGCTTTTTCTATGACCTCACCATCTGGAAAGCTGATAAGATTACCACCAGATCAGAGACCAGCCATGTCTGTGGTACCAGAAATATCAATAAAAGGAGGAGGGAAAGTAGAAAGGAGGTATTTTATCTAATGCAATAATTTAGTGCCAGATAGGAGCTGAAGGCCCCTCATGCCAGAGATTTCTCACTGGGGTGAGGATTCCCTTCTACCACTGTACAGCCCTCTACCCTAGATGGAGTCACTACATCTAACCTACAGGTACCTATAATCTGCAGTGTCCAAGGCAATCTCCTGAGATATCAGTCAAGGATCTAGAGCCAACACCTGGTGATTCTGTTTCTGTCTGTTCTTGCTCTAATAAATTTGTCAATTAGCTTAAGATGAAATGAGGCTATAGTATATTCTAAGGTCAAAAGAGACTGGATGACAGTATTGATGGCTGAGCTTTCAAATCTCCTCCTGAAAACAGTCAGTGCACCTGACTTCACCTAAGGCTTATTTAAAGATGATCTGGCAGCAGCTGAGGACTAAAATGAATTTTCCATGGGTGTCAGCCTGTTTTGAATGCATCCACATTCCTCAGGTGGAGGCACTGTCACCAGCAGTGGTCAGTCCTTGTGCTCCTGGACTTCCAATCACCAGGCAGGAAAGAAAGTTTCAGCCTTATTTAAGGTAAGGATGACCAGATTCTTAAACACAAATGTCATGCAATAATACTTTTATATGTTAAAATTTCATGATCTTAGAAGAAGAAGATCCTTGCCATCTTCTGGAGCAACTGGACAAGAACACATTTTGTCAAGGGCTACAGCACTGCATGTTGTTCAAGTTGGAGGCTGTAAGGTCTTATGGAGGATTGCAGGCAGAAGTAGTACCTCTCAGCAGAAGGAAAAGGAAGGTATTCCCAAAGACATGAAGTTGTCCCACAGAGTGTGCCCACATTGAAGTAATGGATGATGGACTGGGTCCTACATAGGCAGCTTCAAGATGATGCCAACCTACACAGGAACTAAATATTTGGAAGTGATATGCTCTCACACCCTGCTTTGGTCAGCTCATTATGGAGAGGATGAACATGCCCTTGCGTCACGATCCACTAAGATATATAGAGCAGGGGTCGTGATGGTTCGTTACCTGAATCTCAGAGTGCAAAAGAAAAACAGGAGGAGACAAATGTTTCTGTAGTTCAAATCAAAGCTATCTGTTTATTGTGCTTCGCGCCCAGTGAGTGTGATTGCGATAGAGGGAGAGATATTAGAAACAAAGGATAGAGAGAAAAAGATAGGGGGGATATAGCTACCAACGCAAGACGGGGTCCTCATCATCCGTCTTCCATGGGGAGATCTCAAAGGGGTCTTCTGCAGAGAGTCCTTTGTAAAGGCGGAGGGCAAATAGCCAGGAAGTGGTGGAGCAAAGCTCATTGTCTGATGTGGGTACACGGCGGGTGGATGTGGGTACACTGCTGGTACAGGTGTACAGACATTCCTTCTTGCTTGGGCAGCGAGGGATAATTGAACACACCCACAAACCCTTGGCAGGTGTCCTACCTCGGTCAGGCCCAGACTTGCAAAGTTCTCTCCCCTCTCTCCCTCCCCCTCTGAGGGGGAGAAGGGGGTTCAGTCTCAGTCTCTGAGGATGATCGTGAGACTTAAGCTTGCCTGGAGGAAAGCTGGCTAACCTCTGCTGCTTGTGCCGTGCCTGAAGGGCTTCACTCCTCCCAGTGCATGCAGACTGTACTCAGAAACAGAGGGAGACTGAGGTCTGAAGTCCAGACTTTCAGTGTGTCTCCAGCCATTACAGAGAATTCACCCTGGGTTCAGCAAGGCTCCCAACCTTAGCGAGCTTCCTAAGCCATCTGTAGAATCACTGTGATGCCAGTAATTCCGCTGCTCTGTGTGTGCTGAGAGAGTTTGGATATTCCCATGAGCAAGACCTGTAGGAAGATGCTATGGTGTGTGAGAAAAATCAGGTATAAAAGTTTAGGCCTTAAAATATTCTTACTGATGTTTCTCTATCGCAGTGTTATTGTGACTAAAAAGCCATTTTTTAGCGGCATTTATATACACACTGTTTCCATTGCATTCAAAATAAGGGTACTTTAAACATTTTTTTTAATGTTTTCATAGATTCTGCCTATATTATAGCTACTTAAAAGCCTTAAAGCTAATGGTTATTTTAAATAATGTTTTAAGGATTAGGTAGAAAAGAACTTGTGTTTCTGCCCTTCTCTGTCTCAGAAATCTGTCCTAGCATGAAAAATAATTTGTGTTTGTTCCCATGGAATAAACCTCAATCCTTGCTTAGAGGAACAAAGTAATGCTAAAGAGGGTCGTAATTTCCCCAGTGTGTGTGGAAAACGATACACAGAACACATCTATTTTGCATTTGTGTGCAGAAATTAAAATGCTGTAGCAAAGACAGCAAAGTACCCATCCTTTCAAAAGAGATCTGGAGAGAAACATAAAACTCTGAGTTTCCCCAGCACTTCAGCTTGGCTCTTTTCCTACTCTCCCTTAGAGTGTGACAACTCTAAAATTATTTCAGTGGGTCTCTGTCTGTCATTAGCCCTTGTGAACCCTCCTCAGAGATGAGGAATGATTAAAATCACCCCAGGAGAGTTAAAGCTGCAGCAAAAGAACTGTGTGATTACTGTGAACTCCAAAGTATTTTAAACTGGATGCATAACAGATAAAATAGCTTGCCCATAAGTGCAAATCAAGAGAACACACATTGCAGTTATGCTACAAAAGGGAAGCTAAACTGTGTACAGTACAAATTCCTATAAGTTTTTTTCCCAGTATAAAAATCAGCCAATGCTTTCAGAATATTTTAGACATAGTTTTCATTTTTTTTTTAATCTCAGTTTATCTTGTTCTCTTAACACAGTTGCTGGATGCACTGTCTTAAATACCACAAAGTGTCGCATGCATATGATTCCCTCAATGTACAACCTTCTTCAACAATGAAAGATCTAATTTCACCATTTCTGCTGTCTGCAGTGAATTTTTTTTCACACAGCTCTAGATGGCAGTGCTGATAAACAACTAGTACATTCGGCAGGGACAGATTTCATTTGGTGAACTGCTACAATTGATTTGGAGTCTTAACCTTTCCTCCACTTACCCTGTTTCCCACTCTACCACCTGCAGCCCTATAAACAGAAAAGACTTGCATGATGGAAGCCATCTGTACAGTAACTCATCTCATCAGAGTGCTGAAGAGCTGTTCTGCTCAAGTGTTATCAGTGTCTTCCAACTCACTGTGTATTTTTCTTATTGCTAAAAACAATCCCAAGCATTCTCTTTGGCAGATTAGTAAGGAATTCAAGTAGCAGATGTTCAAATCACTTTTTATTTTTTGTGTATTGAGTCTCCATAAAGATACCAAGATCTGTTTCTTGGTCTTTGTGCTAAGTGTAGCAGTTCAATCATCTCTGCTCTATAGACAGAAACTAAGGAAATGACTGTGAATATATTATCTGAAAACCCATGTACATTTTAAAAAAATTATATTTAGCTTCCCTGGGAAATACCAAGAACAACATATACTGATTTTTATTCCTATGCCCTCATGAAAAATAAACATCATGTCATGGACAATACCTGAATACATGTTTACAAGCTACTGCTGCACAAACTTCCTTCAATCAAAACTCTCCCTAATGTACAACAAATATAAATATCTATCTGACATTCGTCAGTATAAATTCAGCACACAAAGTTGTCCCCTGAAGACATGACTGAAGTTGTCTGATGGTATAAAATCTACTGGATTAGTTGGACTGCAAATCTTTTTGATAGCATACTTTTTCTCTTTCTTGAATAGATTTCGAATTGTCATTATAATTTATAGAATCATTAATATGCTGAGTTGGAAGACTCTTCATACATCAAGATCATTGAGTCCAACTCCTGGCCCTTATGCAGGACACCCCAAGAGTGACATCATGTCACATCACATCTCATGTCTGAGAGCACTGTGCAAACACTTCTTGAACTGAGACATGCTTGGTGCTCTGACCACTTCCCTGGGGAGCCATCATCTTCATGCGATTTCCTTGAGTCCTGTCACTGGTCACACGAGTGAAGAGATCAGTGCCTGCCCATCCTCTTCCTCTTGTGAGGATGTTGAACACCACAATGAGCTCTCCCCTCAGCCTCTTCTCCTCCAGGCTGAACAAATCAAGTGACTTCAGCTGCTTCTCAAACGGCTTCCTCTCCAGACTCTTCACCATCTTTGTTGCCCTCCTTTGGATGGTCTCTAACAGCTTAATATCTTTTTCATATTGTGGTGCCCAAAACTGCCCCCAGCACTCGAGGCAAGGCTGCCCCAGTGCAGAGCAGAGTGGGACAATCCTCTCCTTTGCCCAGCTGGTCATTCTGTACCTGATGCCCCCCAGGACAGGGTTGACCTTCCTGGCTGCCAGGGCACTGCTGGCTCATGTTCAACTTGTCACCAACCAGGACCCCCACCTGCCTTTCCACAGTGCTGCTCTCCAGCCTCTCTTGGTTGATACACACAAGCAGTATTGCCCCGTCCCAGGTGAAGAATCTGGCACTTGCCTTTGTTAAACTTCATACAGTTGGTGACTGCCCATCTCTCTGATTTCTTGAGATGTTTCTGCCCTCAAGCAGGTTGACACCTCCTCCCAAATTAGTGTCATCAGCAAACTTACTTAGTATTTCTTCAAGTCCTGTGCCCAAGTTGTTAATGAAGATGTTGAAGAGAGCTGGGCCAAAGATGGAGCCCTATAGAGCCCCACTAGTCACTGGTTGTCAGTCTGATGTCACCCCATTCACCATAACCCTCCGTGCCCGACCTGTGAGCCACTTGTCCATCCACACGTAATGCCATTATCCAGTTGTGTGCTGGACATTTTGTCCAGAAGGATATTGTGAGAGGTGGTATCAAGAATTTTGCTGAAGTCCAAAAAGATTAAACCTACTGACTTTCCTAGATTAACTTAGTGGTCTACCCTATCATGGGAGGAAATCAGGTTCAACAAGTATGACTTTTCCCTCATGAGGCCATGCTGGTTGTGACTAATGACTGCATTGTCCTCCAGGTGTTTTTCGATACCTCCCAGAATAATTTTTCCATGATTTTATCAGGCACTGAAGTGACCAGAACAAGTAATTTTAGGTTCACAGGCATTATGTAGGATTCTCTAAGTAAAATATATAGTGCCATGGAAGGTTCTAAAGCATTTTAATGGGATCTTCTACACTGGTAAATCTTAGAACACCCTCAGGCATGATTTTGGCATGTGTTGGCTAGAAGTTCCCCAGCAATTTCCATACCTTAGAGGTTAGAACCTTCCAGGAATCATTACCAGTGGGCAATTTACATTTAGAAAACTTATTTTGGAGGCAGTGAAATTATACTAGCATGCCCACATATTTTTCTGTGCCAGCAACTTCAGTGCTCCAATATATTCTTGGATAGGTTTAATTTGCTCCTGCAGAAATAATCTAAATTTTCAATGCTTTCTTTCCTTAAAGAAACACCCCATTGATTTCAGACCATAAGTTTATGAACAGACATAGGTGCTTCAGCTACAGAATCCAGACCAAAAAAAAAAAAAAAAAAATAAAGAAAAGCGTGAAAAAAGTTGTTGGAACCACATGGGTGTGAAGCTGATGAATAGTCTGTAGCATGACTCTTATGAGGATTGGCTGAAGGAGCTGAGGTTATTTATCCTGGAGAAAATGAGGCTCGGGGAGGACTTTAGCACTGTTCACAACTGTCTAAAAGAAGGTTTTGTCCGGGCCACCATCAGTCTCTTCCCCCCAAAGTGACAGGACAAGAGGAAATGGCCTCAAGTTGCATCATGGGAGGTGCAGATTAAATACTGAGGAAAATGACGTCACTAGAAGGGTGGTCAGGCATTGTAACAGGCTTCCTAAGGCAGTAGAGGGAGTGTCATTCCTGGAACTGTTTAAAAAAGTGTCAGTGTGGCTCTTGTACATATGATCTAATGGTGACTGTGGTGATACTCATGTGAAGAGGTACTTGTGGTACAGTTAACTGTTGGACCTGATGACCTGANAACTGCTGGCAGATTAGCAGCTGAAATGCTGAGAGCCTTCCAATTTGAAGGCATGGGGCGGGCCAACTGGCACAGTATTTATGAAAGGGACATTCAAACTATGCACATTGCTAAGCTTCCACTGTGAATGAGAAAGACAAGCAAAGGGTTATTGAAGCAAAGCCTAGAAAAAGAGCATCAAAGAGATTGGAACAATGGAGGACTGCTTTCAGAATGGGATCATGAAAGCCTGAAGCCCTGTGGCAAGGCTGGCAGGTGGACACATGCTGCTGCAGATCACAGCAGCAGGACAAGCCATCAGGATACTATACAGAGTTGGCAAGGTTGTTAGAATCCAGTTGGGGTAGATTAGAAGCCCTGCAGAGAAAGGATTAGCAGCTATGAGCATAGTTTAGACAGCAGGAAGGTGAAATGAAAATCCACAGTCAACCTATATCTACCTTTGTGCTTTTTTCCTCCTTGTTGTCAGTGAAAAAGACTGTCACGAAATGAAATGTTTTAAAGTTTCCTTTGGATATATCAGTCTAGAATATAGTTCCTACTCTATTCTATTCCCAGCTCAGGGGACTGAGAACATTGTGTCTGTAGGGGGTAAGGAGAGGAAAGCCCAGGTATCTGTCTTCCACTACCTCTGCTATCTTGTTTTCATTCAAGAAAAATCTTAGATTCATTGAGACCATTAAAGTTTCTATGGAAATATTATAAACAGAAAACTACAATCGTGTACAAGTGAGTGCTCTACATATTGTTTTTGACTAGTTTGTCATAGATACACTAGAAATCCAGCATGTATGCCTAGAGATCTGGGATGTGATAATTTACAATGAATTGCATCAAAGCCCCATGAACATGTTTTGGTGTGGACTCTCTAAGTTTAAGTCTCCTTGATGACTTAAGGTACAGGAAATTTCCAGTTTTCTGCAGTTTAGCTAACCTTCTGCTGAGGTTTCAAATCTGAGGGCCAGGCAGGTCCTCTGCACTACTACCTCACCAAAGAATCTGACCTCTTTCAGAGTGAAGTTTGCAGGATAATCTTTCTCCCTTCCTGTTTGGTCTTTATTGTCCCTGTATGGAAATGGAGAGAATGACTGGAAGAAAAAAACCTCTAATGATAAAGCTGTCTTCTGGTGCTTTGGGGCAGAAAGGGGGAATGTGAGAAAACAGGACTTCCAATCTTGTACACAGGGATCCTGTTTAAATTCTAAGGCAAAACAGTCACTTCCATGCATATATAGATCAAAATAAAGCTGCTATAAATNGGCCTTTTCCAAATTTGATGATTCGATGATTCTGTGATTTGTACCCATCCTTATAACAAATTCTTGCATAAATGTGAGGAATATTTGGGATTTTACTGAGAAAGTTTCATATTAATCACACTAATCAAGAAAATGTCAATCAAATAAGATTATATTCCTTGAGCTTGATACACAAAAATGTTGATATTTGGTGAGGGAAGGATTTTATTTTGGAAGTCTTGGATTTCATTTACTGATAAATTAAACCTATAATTCTTGTGAATTTTGATTTACTGACATTAAAATTACCACAAAAATTAAGATTTCACAAAACTATAGAAATAATTTTTTCTTCAATCTTTAAGATCTTTAGGGAAATTTCCTAGTGTAACTGAATATCATTATATTTATTTTCAGTTGCTCTGTAGGGTTAACCTATAGCCTCAACACAATATCAAGGTATAGAAGATCGTAATTTCGTAATTACCAAGTGCAATTCAAATCCTACTGAAACCATGTGCTTCAGAGCCTTCTCAGTTGAATGCTATTTAGCTGAGTTTCTGGTCAGGTTTCTTGAAGGGAATTATTCTATAGCGTGTCAGTACTCACATGCAAAGTGGTGTCTGATAACCACGTGTAGTGATGGCTACAAAATGACAGAAGTGCAAGTGCTATTTTGACTTAATCTACCCAAGAGACAAGCATACAGGCATATCTTGACAATACAAGAACAGACTTTATTGCAACATGAAATCTGCATATTCAACTCATAAATAGTGCAATGAAAATAGTACAAAATACAAGATTGCAAGGTGTAGCTGTATTCAGGCCTGCTGGAAGTTTTATCAGTAGATAAAAGTCATCGTTTCCTCTGTCGTGTTCAACTCAAAAAAGTGATCTTACATGGGTTTTATCACTATTGACTAGAAAGCTAATACATTTTTTTTATAACTATTAAAAGCTCTTTCTGACTAAAAAATAAACATTTCCTATCTGAAGAAAAGCAGGATATTGCTTTCTCTCTTTCAGGATGTTCCTGAAGTCAGTCCCTGCAGTTAGGCAAATTGTGATGTTTTTGAAACTCAAAATATTGTTGATATCCATCACTTTTGGTGAAGATTCTGACTGGAAATCTTCTGACAGTCAATAGGGACTGAAAGGAAGATATTTCAGTTTTGGAAATGTCATGTCTAAAATACTGTTTTGAAGTAAAATATATATAATAGATATCATGCACTTTCTATAAGATTGCACATTCATGCTCTAAGATTATTCATCTGCTCATAAAATCAGCTTGAAAAAGCTTTGGGAAATCTTGGCTTTCAGTATTAAGGTAAAAAACCCACAGCAGAGTGCTGCAAATATCCACACATACACAAGAGGACGCCTTGACAAGATTTTTAATTTTTTTTCGATCACTGTACAAATGAATTTTCCTGGTTAATATTTAATCTTTGGGAATGGAAACAAATAGCTGTTCTGCTCAACCACAGTAAGAGCATTCTCAAGCTAGATTTCATTAATAAGACACGCAATTCCTCTCAGACACATATATGTCTAAATAAATATACTATGCCCTGTGCTTGTTTGTCTGAAATAGGCATAACAGAAGGCCACATTAAATATCTTAAATGATGACAATCTAATCAATTTTTTGGCAGTTTTGTTTCACACTTTCTTAATCTTATCAGCTAAAGATTTTTTTTAAATTGAACTAAATTTTTCTGCTTAAGAGAGAATGCTAATTCCTTCTTATTCTGCCCTTGTTGGCTAATGAGAATAATTGGTCCCCATCCTCTTATAACATTCCTTCATGTATTTGTAGGCAGCTATCATGGCTCCCCAGTGGTCATTATGTTTAGGTATTGAACATCTGCTCAAGAGTTTATTGGTGCTGTAGATAGTAGCATATCTGCTGGGAGTAATAGCACATTGCACTATGTGGCCATTCTGGGAGCCCTACCTGCAGGAAGGTCACTCAGTAGTAAATCTGGAACACCTACAAAATGCAAAGTCCTTACCATGAGCACAAAGAAGGTGTATGTTTCTTCACATATCACTGAATTAGGCTGTTGTAAACCAAGAGGCAAGATTTGTTAAAACCACATATAATTGCCACAAGTATTTTTTTTAGAAAATAAGAGGCAAGGATTTTATCTATATTTGATCTCAATGGTTTTATAGTGCCTTAAAACATCAGATAAAGATTTTATTTATTCCCAGACATTTTGTACTGAGTTCCTATGAGGTCTTGACATTTCTATAGTACCTTCCATGCTTGAGAAGAAAATATTGCAAGCCTGACAGGTGTTGACAAGCAAAACATGCATTAGTGAAGCATAGTATTAATTATAAAGTTTGTGTCCTTTTTTTGGATCACTACTTTATCTCAAAGTAACTTTTAAGTAAGAAACACTTGATTTTAAAGTCTACAGTAGAAAAGAGATGAAGTTTTGGACAAGTTTATGAAAAAATAGAAGGTGACTTTGAGCTAAGAGTACATCCTGATCTAAAGATCATTTCTCTTTTATTTATTAAATAATTCCAGATACAAAATCACATTTTAATCCTCCACTGACAGGAAATAATAAGGTTTACACCAGTAAAAATTACATGTAATAACTCAATCAGTGGGAATTTTTAAGTGGGATAGCAGGGAATGAAACCAAAAGGAAATAGGTTTTTTGGTTTCTTGAAATTTAAGTGAAAGACACATTCACACAGATGCAAATAATATCACACTTATAGACACACTTTGTATCATCTGTTATAGTAATCAGTATGCATGTAATAATGTTTCAGTCACTCTGCACTTCCTTACTTTAACTCATTTTCCTCAGTCCCTAAAAACATTCTGTGAATGTTATAAGGATTAGCCAATTCCAGGAAGGAAGGAAGGAAGGAAGGAAGGAAGGAAGGAAGGAAGGAAGGAAGNAAAAGAGCATCAAAGAGATTGGAACAATGGAGGACTGCTTTCAGAATGGGATCATGAAAGCCTGAAGCCCTGTGGCAAGGCTGGCAGGTGGACACATGCTGCTGCAGATCACAGCAGCAGGACAAGCCATCAGGATACTATACAGAGTTGGCAAGGTTGTTAGAATCCAGTTGGGGTAGATTAGAAGCCCTGCAGAGAAAGGATTAGCAGCTATGAGCATAGTTTAGACAGCAGGAAGGTGAAATGAAAATCCACAGTCAACCTATATCTACCTTTGTGCTTTTTTCCTCCTTGTTGTCAGTGAAAAAGACTGTCACGAAATGAAATGTTTTAAAGTTTCCTTTGGATATATCAGTCTAGAATATAGTTCCTACTCTATTCTATTCCCAGCTCAGGGGACTGAGAACATTGTGTCTGTAGGGGGTAAGGAGAGGAAAGCCCAGGTATCTGTCTTCCACTACCTCTGCTATCTTGTTTTCATTCAAGAAAAATCTTAGATTCATTGAGACCATTAAAGTTTCTATGGAAATATTATAAACAGAAAACTACAATCGTGTACAAGTGAGTGCTCTACATATTGTTTTTGACTAGTTTGTCATAGATACACTAGAAATCCAGCATGTATGCCTAGAGATCTGGGATGTGATAATTTACAATGAATTGCATCAAAGCCCCATGAACATGTTTTGGTGTGGACTCTCTAAGTTTAAGTCTCCTTGATGACTTAAGGTACAGGAAATTTCCAGTTTTCTGCAGTTTAGCTAACCTTCTGCTGAGGTTTCAAATCTGAGGGCCAGGCAGGTCCTCTGCACTACTACCTCACCAAAGAATCTGACCTCTTTCAGAGTGAAGTTTGCAGGATAATCTTTCTCCCTTCCTGTTTGGTCTTTATTGTCCCTGTATGGAAATGGAGAGAATGACTGGAAGAAAAAAACCTCTAATGATAAAGCTGTCTTCTGGTGCTTTGGGGCAGAAAGGGGGAATGTGAGAAAACAGGACTTCCAATCTTGTACACAGGGATCCTGTTTAAATTCTAAGGCAAAACAGTCACTTCCATGCATATATAGATCAAAATAAAGCTGCTATAAATCAGCATTTATTTATTTATTTATTTATTTACTTACTTACTTACTTTACAGGTCCTACCAGGTGAACCAGCACAGCCAGTTACATGATAGATTGTATCACGCTAGTAACAATAACATTTACACTGATTTTATAGCATGAGGCATATGGACTGGCTTATTCTTGTGACTCAGTTCATACACTAACAGGTCAGCTCTGAAGTAAATGAATTAAAAAGTCCATGTGTGTTCAGAGAAGTATTCATTTTACTGCTTGCCTTTTCATTTGCTCTGAATAGTGATTGAGGAATTTTATAACCATATATAAACATTGCTGATAGGGACTTTTACGTTGGATCTTTTCATTAGAGTTGATCTGTGTTAGTGAACTCCTGCATCTGGCAAACCTAAAATTACCTAGGCATACTTTCCCACAATTTTCTACTTGCAAAAGCAAAACATAAATTATTTTAAAGGATTCAGGTGATTTCCTGCAAATATCGCTGTCTAGGTATTCTGATACATTTAAACCTTTTTTTTTTGTGACTGAATCTCATCCTTCCATAAAATTACTGATTACATAGCCTGATGTGATTGAAAGTGACTGCTGAGAATTATTTTTTTTGTTTGTTTATAGTTGTCGCTCTAAGCGATATATTTCGGCCTCACTAAACCAGAACTTGTCCAAATCTTCCTTCCTGTGTTAGTATTAACAATATAGTAATTTTACTTGGAATCTTAAAGGCAGCTTCAACATGGGTATCTAAGGTCCTTATGCTAATGCCATCACATTAGGATTATTTTTTACGTATTTTTGTAACTGCAAAGAGTTTTCTTTTTCACTTTTTCATTAAGCAGTATTGCTAAAGCTCACTGATTTCAGTTTGGATAACTTTTATACCCTCTTTATCCCTAGCAACCTAATTTCCTCATTCACATATATTCAAAATAATGCTACAAATCTATTTTCCCTCTCCCTCTTTTCTATGTTCTTTACAACCCCCTTTCTTTCTGCATCATAATCTGTAAAAACCCTTTAAGCTTTAAGAATGTCCTGCCTCTACCTTTCATCTGTTATTTGCCACTGAGAAATTGAAATTTACCTTGAATCCAAAATGCTGTGCCCAGCCTCAGCTGTGACACATCCAAAGCAAACACAATGACACTTGTTTCCTGGTTTTCAGTACCATCAGGGAAGGAATCCTCACTAAATTTCTGCTAAACTGCATCGCTAGCATTCTTCACCTTTCTAAGAATTTTTGCTTGACTGGATACCTACAAGAGACTTAGCAGTGGTAAGCCACTGACAAGAATTGTGGTGACAAGTGTTGTCCCTTTTTGTTGTAATTCCCCTCTGTTTGAATCTGCTCTTTTTTGTCTTACGGTAAAATAGTAACTTGTTATTTTGGGACTTTTTTGTTTCAGTACCTTTCACAAGAGGGCATGGGAGATTATTAGGGCTCCTAATTGTTAACTATAATTCTGATAATTAGAATCGGTAAGTATTTGCAAGAATATTATGGTATCCTGTTTTATCAAGCTGTACCATCATTTGATGAGATTATAAAGACATTTAATAGCTTTATCATATTTCACTTTCTTACACCAAAGAAGAATCAACTGTAAATAGGAGATGTATGATGAACTCCATTTATATTTAATTAGAAACTGAAGTTAAAAACCAAAAGCCAGACAGGAGTAAGCTGCCAGTGAAGGCTGAGGCTGCTATAAACCTGATAAGGAAAAAATTGTGGGGTTTTAAATTGAAATTGCTGGTAGGGTGGCTGTGGGTTTCTGTAGTGACAAACTGTACTTACAGATTCTAGGAGCCCCTGATGAAAAGCTGTTCTCATTCCCTAATGCTTTATGAGAACACTGCAGCCTCTTGGAATATTTTTCAAGCAAAAGGACATCATCATGACAACACTGGAAAAAGAAGGGCAAAAAAAAATTTCTTTCTGGTAGGGAAATAAAGACATCTTAAGCTCAACTTCAAAAGCTCTCTACAGCAAACAGTAACTGTGGAGACACCGTTTCATCTTTGCCTCTGGGATATTATTAAGCTTTTCTAGTAGCTTTAACTGCAGGAGAAGGGATTACAGAAGTTGCTGCTGTGTAGCTGCCTGACATACAAATATCTGGAAAAGCACAGATCACGTTTTTGTACAAGGGCCACTTATTAGACAGCACTGAAAGCTTAACCTAGAGTGAATAGCACACCACACTGCTAGCTGCACACAAAAAACATGCAAGACCCTCATGATTCATGCTGGCCTTTTAAGTGCTTTGGGTGAATATTCAGGCTCCCGGCTTCCCTTTTGTCATGGCTGTGTGTACAGAGATTGGTGCTAATTGAGGCTGTGCTGTTTTGGTACAGAGAACCATGCCATGCCTTTCACCCTGCTTCAGTTCAGGCTGTGTCAGCATTTCCATGACAAATCCTTACTTTCAAGGGTTTACAGCTTAATCGGAGCAAAACCCACAATTGGCTGAAATGACACACACTGTTCCCGTGTTAAAGGCTTTGTGCACAGGAGCCAGAAACACAGAGAAAGAAATTATTTCAGGTACTTCTATTTACTTCGAGCTGCAGCTTTGGGCTGGTAATGGCTTTGTATTCCAAAATGGAATGTATAGGGTCAAGGTCCTTATTGCGAGTTGTTACATTTGAAATGGGAAAAAAAAAAAAAAAAATCAAAAGAACGATTTTTCAGTGCTTTTCAGCAAATCACTGAGGATTTTGCAAGATTAGCCTAGTGAATCAGGGATTGGAAAATAAGTTGCAAAGTGGCAGGAGTCAGTCTGGAAACAGATGTGCTCAAAACAAGTCCAGTTTCACTTTGTTAGTCCTAAGAGACTGTATTAGACTGAACAGCCATGCTTTCTAAGCATCCATAGAAATAAGTCCCTGGCAGTGAGTAACATATGATGTCCTTAGCATCTCCTACACCCTGTCAAATTTCACAAACCTACACTGAAAGACAGATTTCATTTTTTAAGGATTAGCATGAAAAAGGAAAGTCACCTCTTCTAAATACCAACAAGAAGCAGTTTGATGTTATAAAAGCAGGAAAGCTGTCATGGTCAGAGGACAGACCCTGCAATAAATAGTCCTTAGGGCAGCAGTAGCAAGTGGTTCCTCAACAAAGGTGATGAAGAGCTGGGTGCTTCAGTGAAGCCTGTGTAAAATCAGGCAGGTGAATAATTGTTTGTTGGTTTGGATATAAGCTTGGTATTTTTCCATATCTGTAAGTCAAGTGCCGATGGTGTCATTTTTATTCTTAGGAAGCTGATCTCTGCCCCTTGCAATGGTTATAAACAGAACTATTGTTATGAACTTGAGGGAATCACACTTCTCTTTCACCCCACAAGCAGTCTGTATGTTGAGGGATTCTATGGCCATTGAATCTCAGCTATTTAATTCTATGATTAGACTAAGGGCAATATTCAGTCTGCACTTAGATCATCACTTAATCTTGCAGGATTCAGACAATTCACAAAATACCTTTCTCACTTTTCACTTACAAAAATTTTGGGAGTCCCGACACACTGGGAGTCGGTTCACAAGAGGTTCAAATATCTCATGTAAATATAAACATTCAGAGAAAGATTTAAATCATAACTCAAGTTATTTCAAATAATGGTAAAAACAATGAATGCTGTGAATCCATCTCATCTAAGTGACTATAAAAACTGCTTCATACACCAATTTTGGCATGAACAATACAAAAATTATGCATTTTAGAATAAATAATTGATGAAAATATAGCTAATATTTAGATTTTGAAAAGGAAATCAGATTGAGAAAAACTGTCATTTAATTAATTGAAAAAAGCATAAGTAACTTAGAAATTAAATTCCTGGGTGATCTAGTGGTTACAAATGAAACAGCTTCCATAAGTAGCTATTTGCAAAACAGGTCCTAACTTTTACTTTGAAGAATTTATTATTGGATTTAGTATGTTCCCTCAAATGCAACTTTAAATAACAGAGCACTTTGATGAATAATATATATGAAATAGAAATTAATAAACAATCTTAGATGAAGTGAAGAACCAGAAAAAATATTCTGTGATTCTTTAAGATGTTTCTTTCATATGACAATGATATAAATGTGAAATAAAATAAAAGATAAAAGGAAGATAGTATTTCTCTTGCAATGTTCCTCTTGCAATACTGTCTTTTTACTTTGTCTTAACTTGCCCATGCTGTGTAAAAATTAAATGGCTGACATAATATCATCAGACCAAGCGGAAATTGAAATGTTGACATACCACAACACTGCTGTTTTTTCCACATATTTATCACTGAATTCTCTGTTTCTTGTTTGGTAAATACAACAGTGCATATTCCCAGGGTTTAGTATTATCAGAATAGTGCAAGCTAAAAAAAAAATCTTTGATAGTTGTAAAGGTGAGAAAATTGTCAAGCAACTCTTAAAATAAACAAAAAATAATATCAATTTAAACTCTTTAAAATCTAACTAGAGCACTGATGAGACAAAGGGAAGGAATGGCACAAGTGGTGACACAGTCCTTTGGCATAGCATACCTTCTCCACTGGCTCTTGAAAGGTGAGACCCTCTCATGTGTGTACAATGTCCATATAGGGGTTGTCATAAGAGGAAATTGGATGTTTTACTGATTCCAGGAATCTGAAATTCTAGGGGCTTCAGGGCCAGGACCTGCTTGACATTGTTCTACAAAACAGAGAACCAACAATGGTCATGTTGACTACTGATGGCCCAGAGATGGCATAAACAGAAACCAGACTTGCTTTAACAGCCCAAATTTTCCTTTCTCTTCTGTTCTTCTTCCTTCTTCCTTTTTTATATTCATCCATATATTTAATACTGTAACAATGAGATCAAATGTTTGTACTTGTTCTTTCCAGGCTGGCATGCCTTCAAAGTAGACAGGTCTTGGTTACAGACTTCATATCAGAGATATCTGAGTAAATCTGAATACTGTTTTTACAGAGGATGTCAATCTAGAAGCTTAATGGTCCCCTCTGATATTACAATCCATGAATCTGTAAATAATTGCAATAATAATTTGAAGATCTTACAACGCTCCTAAGAAAAGTGGGGTACTTTACATACAAAATACTTGCAAAGACAAGGAAAAGTCCTTTAAGCCTATAGCCAAGCTAGCACATTGTAGAAAATTAATTTTCATGCTTGTGCTTTCAACAAGAAATAAGTCACTATGTAGAAATTGTGTGAAAAGGATAATAATTTCCTTTACAAGAATATGTGCTGAAAAGGAAAACTTTTATAAACACTTTAGGCACAAATATAGTCTTTATTTTTCTCCTTTGAAAAACTGAAATGCATTTAAAATTACCTGGTGTAAACAATGCAGCATGTTATGATAAAAAATCCAGCATTTTCAAATCAATGTGGTACTAGATTTTGTAATAGGGTTAAAATACTGCTTAAATGAATTTAATTGCTGAATTAAATTTAATGTATTTCAGAGAAAATGTAGAATTTATATCAAACTCATGTATTAGGTTGAACATAAAAGCCAAACACTTGTAATTTTTCTTTTATATGAATGTGATCATTTCCATTTTTCCTTTTCAAACTGGGTGTATCAATAAAAATAGAAAATAATATTTATTCTAATAGACTGAATTCCTACATACATGTATTATTTTTCAAAATATCATTTTCTTTAAATTATATTTTTGTTGGATTACCTAATCAGTAATAGTAAACAAAATCTATAAAAAAACTGACAGTGATATACTATATTTCTTATATTAGCCAAACTAAGTATATAAATAGACATACTAAAAATGCAAATTTCTTGATAATTTGCAGTACAGTGTATATTGAGTAAATTGCCAGTATTTTCTTGAAACAACTTTATATGTAAAATTTTAATCTGATTTTTCTGATGTTTTAAAATAATAGTTTCCTTTCATAATAGAAGTTTTAATTTCTTTATCTAGTCAGACTTTTCATGATTTAGAATCGGAATGGTACTTGGAGTTCCTAAGATTTTTTTTTCTAATCTAATATAATTTGTGGATGCTTGAATTAAAGTTTTGCGTTCAGTTTAAAACTAAGAAATCCAATTTCTACAAGTTATATTGCTAGTAATTCTGTAAAATTATTACATTAGATACTTATAATTCTGGGTTTTCACATATCTATTTGTTCTGGTAAGGAAATTTAGATGGTTTTAATATTATCTTTTACATTTTAAAGTCTAAAAAGGTTAAAATATATAAATAAACACTAAAGAACACAAGCCAATAGAACTGTATTTATGGTGCTGAGACATTCAGTGGAAAATAATATTTATTGTTCAGAATTTGTAACAGAAAAAATTGATATGGAGACTGACATACTCGTATTTTATGTACAGTTGAAATACATAAAGACAGTGCCTATTTAGCATGGTGCACTTCAGTCTTTGAATGTTGGCCTGCCTATATACTTTTAAAGAATAATCACTTCCTTCTTAATACCCTAAGAGGAAAAAATCAGAATGACAAAGCCTTCCTGAAAAGATCTGCAAAACGCTAGCTGTCTATAGAAAGGAAAGAGTGGGAATGATGTCAGAAAAACTCCTTGTGCACTGATGAATTGCTCAAAATCAATTTTAATTTTAGGAACAAATACAGGGGGGGAAAAGAAAGTAAAGATTAAATGCAAAGAGAAATCATTCAGTGAAATGATCTATGTGGCAAAAATGTAAAAGGAAACAAATTTTACGAAATTCACTCTCATAAACTGAAATATATAACCTACAGTTTACTCATGTTCCATAATAGGAACTTTTTTTTTACCATATATTTAAATTTATGGCTTTGTCTGTCATTGCTGTACTCAAGTAATGGCAGGTGATATGCCAACAGCCATGGTCATATTTCTCCAAGCCAGAGGAAGAGACACAGGATCTTTTTGGGTCACTAGTGAAAACAAGACTGTCAGCAACATTTCCTACACATCTTTCAAAAAGGTACAGCACGTAGTTCTTCTAGCACAGCTTTGCAGCAATGAATGGCCTTTTAAGTGAGGCAAGTGGTGCCATGTTATGATAATCAAAGCCCTTGAACAAGAGCTAGAAGCAGTGGGAAGGAGATGGAGCAAAGCTTTAAGCAGCCTGTAGTGATATGCTCTGCCCCCAGCTATCTTCTGTAGCATCTATTAGAAACTGAAAAGTTGTTCAGCGCTGTCAAACTCTCTGAGTGCATCAGTAGTGAGGGTGGAACCTGTGAAGCATTGCAAGCACTTCTGAAACATCTGCTTCAGAAGGAATATAAGGACATGGAAGAAGTATAAAATAATAAAATATGTGAATTTGTGCTAAACAGAAATCTCTATTTTTGAAGACAAGAAGGCTCACAATCCACACATATGGAAAAACACTGGAGACATAACTTTGTATAATGAGAAATAGAAAGAGAGGGGAAGAGGGATATGGATTTGCTCCCTAGAACTGAGAAAGTGCCTCTGGCAGAAATTCTCTGGAGTGTGTCATATCTCTAAAGAGGTACACGCAGCTCAGAGATTATACCAAAGAAAAACCTGGACAAAAAACTGTCCCAGACTGGGATAGCCCCGTGGGCACAATCTGGTCACCAGCACTGCTAAAAGCTTCTTTCTGTCCTGGGGAAGTGAGCTTGCAGGCATGGGACATACAAACAGTGATTTTCAATAGGGACTCTGAAACATCTGTGAAAGAATTTAAAGGTGAATATAGTCTAGTATTATGATTATGTTTAATTTTTCATAACTGTTTCCATCCTTCAATCCCTACTCAAGATGGTTGTGTGTGAACCTGACAACTGCTCCTCAGGCATCCCTGGAAGCAGTGGGTATGTCTGGGTAAAATGATGTGCACACACCTTCTCTTGGAAGAGCTCTCTTTCAAAAAATTGTTAGGGAACCCAAGGCACTCAGTTGCCCTTGGGAGAAACACCGTAATACTTGGAGCCAGAGTCTTAGATGTCCTGTCTGACAAGCATCAGTCACTACAACATCTGCAGGGAGAGTAGCATGATTTTAGACAAGCTTTGAAGCCTCTCTTGGTTTCCTCTGACAGATCGTATCAGCTTTATCAACCTAATGGAGTATTTCAGGTGGCAGAGTGAAGGACACATTTTCCCAAGGATCATGTCTTCCATTGTACAGCCCTGGTGAGCACAAGCCTCTCTTTGCAGGCTGCAAGTGTGACTCCTGGGTACCTTAGGAGCAGATGGCTTTGTAGCAGTGTTGTTACATGAGAGCACCTTTTGTACTGCAGAAACGCTGTGAAAAATTGCCTGCAAAGGAGAAGTGTTGCCTTTTTTTGTGTGGGAGTATCATATAAGGGAGCTCTGACAGTATGGAGACTGAGGGCTGGTATATTACAGCACCATAATTTTTTAAACTCAAATAATGCAGTGATGCAGGAAAAAAGGGTGAATTAGCAAACAAGGAGCTTTATCAACACAGTAGTAGTACAGTATCCATACAGTACCGTGCAGTGCCATACATGCCACGTGCCATTCAAAAATGTCAATAAAATAAGGTCTTTTAATATTATTTTTGTATAAATGGAATTCATGCACAAGTATATTATAATTGTTAATAAACAACTGAAGTAGCAATCCTCACGGTAAGTGACGGAGCTTTGTTTGGAAAAGGTAGTGAGGAGGAGTCTGACAAATCTCCAATGAAGAATCAAAGATTCGTAAGAGTATCAACTCTGACACAAAATATGTTCAACATTGGAAGTGCCAAAATAAAAAAAAAATCATTAAAATTTTCAAGTCTAAAAATGATGAGAAAATGGGGTGTATGCATCATTTGAGGAAAGAGATCTTTCCTTTACATAAAATTTGTGTAAGGTTTCATGTTAAACATGAGTATCTTGCTAAATTTTCTATCATTCATATTTCTGAATTACCCTTTCTGAAGAAATTTCATTGAAAATTCTTAAGCAATTGCTATGGGCTGCAGTTGAGTTCCTGAGGACTGGTATGAAAAGTGCTGAAATTCATTAAAATCATGAGATAATTAGCTCCATTAAAATTCTCAGTAACATTTTCACATATTTACTAAAAAGAAATGCCAAATGAGTTAACCTGTAAGAAGGGATATAACTTTGAATAGAGTTATTTATAAAGATGCAGTTCTATCATCTGCAGTAACATTTCAAATGCATTTTGTCTCTACCTCGGAAATAAGCACTCTGTTTATTTTCCATTTGTCTTTTGTTGTTATTTGCAAATTTACTTCCATCAAAAGTTACAAATTGTTCATTTCTTCATCTTTTTTGTTTCTCCCCTTTTCCTTAACTGGTGACATACATACAGCTGTTCAATCCCTCTGAGTCATTTTGAAACCTGTGAGAGACTGCTGCAAGCAATATCTTCCCTGATCATAACAATTTGATGTAGAGTCATTTCCTGTGCAGATCTAAAGAGGAAAGTAAATTGGAATTTTATTTCAGCTGGGAAGAAAGCAGCAGTGCCAAATACCTGAAGTCATTGAAGACCTGATTTCAAAGATGATCTTAGGATTTAGGACCCAGGACATCTGTCTCATTTAGGATGCTACTGGTAATTGGCTACCAGATGCGTTTACATCCCTTTTGAGCTGGTAGAAAGGTAGCAGGGCATTTGGAAAGACTAAAGTTACAGAGTTAGCTTTGAAATGGTAAAAGCAGTGCTAAAGAAAATTTGAAAGAAAATATATGCCCTCAGCTCAGAGAGGTTTTAATGCTAACAATGACGTTTTTTAACCGGTTTTGGAAATAGGCTTATACTTGTCATTAATTCATGTACTATTCTCTATTTAATCCTGTGGTTTAAAGTTTAGCAATTTAAAAATAGTGTCATAAAGGTAATCCCTTTATCTTTAAGTAAATATGTAGTTCAAATATATTAATCTGTTCCTGTTACTCTGTATTTTGATAGTACATAAAGCACCCACCTTCCCCCTAAGTTATTGTATCTTTCTGTGTTAGGCAATATATTGAGTACATTCTGGTGTAATAAACAGAGAAATCTTGTTCTACAGGGCACACTGTAAAAAAAATGTCAACATAAATGTACAACAACAGAACAATAAACAGTAAAACTGAAGTACTGTGTTGTGTGTTGGAAGATATTCAGACATTCAGAATGAATGTCAACTGCCTTATGACATTTGGCGTGTTTTTAACATCCTCTTAAGCACTGGAAAATGCAGATAAAAATGTGCTAAGAGTTTTCTGGTACAGATAAAAAGCCACAGCTCCAGCCCTAACAGCAAAATTCAGGAAACCTGACCACCTTTGATTTATCTGGTTAGTAATTTGGGAAAAAATGGAGTAAAATATGTTGACTAGAGATCACAACCAAGCATGAGTCAACTGTATAAAATCATTGGAAAAAAAAAAAATAGAAGAAAATAAACCCTGACCTTCCAGCTTGGTGAAGACATAACAGTAATATCTGGAAGGAGTATGGAAAAACTTTTTTTCTACTTAATAATAGGAAGTCACACCAGGAAACAAAATGTGCACCTACTTATGGCCAACAAATAGGGCATAAAATTTGACCTAAGAGAAAAATAAACAAAAAATAAATGGAAGACATGGAGCAGTTTAACAAAAGAGAAGGTAAAGGAACTTTTGTAATAGTCTTCATATATCTCCAGCAAAGATGGAGAAAAAGAGTACACTGCTCACCATATCCAATGTGAATAAGTTGGGAAAAGAGTTTGAATCATGGAATCATTTAAGTTGGAAAAGACATTTAAGATCCCAACTGTTAAGTTGCCAAGTCCACTGCTAAATCATGTCCCTAAGTGCCACATCTTCAGTCTTTTGAATACAACCAATGGTTGGTGACTCAACCATTTCCCTGGGCAGCTTGTTGTAATGCCTGACCACCCTTCCTGGGAAGGAATTTTTCATCTTTTGAGTTGGAGCATGGAAAATACAAGTTCAATATTAAGGGGAAAAATGATGCATGATATGTCTAGCTTTACATTAATAAAAGTTGTTAGGAAGATGGTTAAGCAAACAGCTTCCAAGAATGATGGAATTGTTTTTAATTCTGGTTTTAGATGGCCTCTAGAGTATTTTTGTGTCTGTTTCTTTAAATTTTCTTGAAAAGCAATATTTTCTCAATGCCAGTGCATATAAAAATTATTTCCAACTATAACTTTTTTGCACAACTGGATATAGGTAGTCAGTGGAGAAATTTTGATTATCTAGTAACACTTCAAAAACCTGATTGCCATATTTTGCTGCCTACAGATCCATAAAATATGGCAGTGTAGGAAAAATCCTATAACTTGATATTTTACCATTTTCTGATGTGCTTCTGCACAATCCTTTTAGAACTAGACTTTAGGAACTTTCTAATACATGGTAACAAGAGAAATAAATTTAAGTCCTAAAATTATATACTATTCTGCATAAATAGATAAACTATCTTAAAAAACCCTAATATTAACCACTTTGTGAATAAATGTCCTTCACAGAAAGAGCAATAAACGTGGTTCCACATGCTCAGCATCATTACAAACACAGCTTTTTCATTTTTGTCATGCCTTTTATTTATTCAAATTTCAGGCTTCAACATGTATTTTATGACTTATATATTTTTAACTGCTCAGAAGGTTGGGGGAAGAAAGGCAAAATGGAAAAAAGACAATTCAATTTTTCATCAATGTTTTTCAATATAAGAAATGTCAAAGGGTTTTGTAGCAGGATGAAGTTCTATTACTATGAATGGTTTTTCACTGTTTTCGCTTTTTCATTGTTTGTAAATCACATACAAATATTTCCAGTTTAACAAATTTGTTCATTGGTTGAAAATTTTGATGAAATACTATATTTCACTCAAGTCCAAAAGCAGATAATGAGCTGGTATGGATACTGCTTCAAATAATCAATATGTGCAATTTGGAATAGCAGCTGTTTGATAGGCTATGAAAAGCATGTGACATTCATCTACCCCTAAACGAATTTTTCCCTCTTTTACTTTACAGTTTCCAGTTTTCACCATTATCACTTTCAATCTGTTACAACTACTGCAAAATCTGCTGCTTTGGCAGCCACTCTAATCAGCAAGATTGTTCAATGTTCAGTGCTCTTAGGGGAAAAAAAAAAGAGATTATGTGCACAAATCAAGAACTGTATCTAAAATAGGAAACAACTGTGGATATACATATGAGTATATAACAGTGAGTAAGTCCAGGAGAGTCACCTGAATTTAAGCACCAGACTGGAGTTCTTGAGTTGATTATCCACACATTGACAGTGTTGAATGTCCTTAAACAAGTCACTTCCCCTCTGCTGCTGTATCTCTCAGTCATCCTCACTGCCTTTGTAAAGTGTTTTTCATATGCATACTAGATCAAGACTACATCCTGTTATGAGTATGATGACTGTATAAATAAAAATGACTGACCTTGTCACTCATCTGTGCATCTCCTCATTAGAACTAATAGAATCTGTTTTACCAATAGGTGATGTGCAGACAGTGTTGTTCTGTATTTTGTGAGAAGATCTTAAGTCCATACAATTCTTAATATCTGATTAGGCAGTCAGAATAAAGGAAAAAATTCTCAGTCTAGTGAATTTCCAGTGGACAGCCCAATAAAATCACAGTTATTTCTAACAGCATACCATATATTCAAATGAAAAAAAGAGAACAAACCATGACAGTTTGGTTCTTACAAAATATAGAGAAACTGTGTGTCTTTTTGGAAGTTACAGCAACAGAGAAAGAGATGGAAGCTTTGAGGTTATCATTACTCACACATTAAAGGGGTACAAATTAAACATCTAACATATGGAGATTTTGCAGCTTTTTTTAAAGCTAAAGTGGACCTTTAAAATAGCATTCAGACTATTTTCCTCTTTCAGAATATGCAGGTATTTGTCAGGTTGAAAATATTTACAGACCTTTGAACTATTCTATTCCATTCTGCTTCATGCCTTTGAAGATTGCAAAAAAACATCTTAAGGAAAAAAAACCCGTAATGATGCTATCAACAGACACACAAGGAAAGCACAAGAGATAACAATCTATATTAAAGAAAATTTGATGGACAGACATTGTAGAACTTGGGACATAAAGATAGATAAATATTTCAATTTTTTCCAATTACTCTAAAATACTTTAAAATAACAGTGCTCAAATCTCTGAGAATCATTCTGCTATTTTCATCTATTTGTATTAATCATAAGAGATGCAGGCTGAGCTGACTAGGTCTGAATACTTTCTGGTTCAGGGGACAGGGCTGCAATTCCAATTGCTCCACCCCAGGTGATCTTAATATAATTTCCTGACCTGCTATTCTACTCTGGTCCTGTCTTTGGTATACTGCAAAATCCTATTATTCTGTACTTCGGAAATCTGCAAAATGTATTTTTTCTCTTCTCTTCTCTCTGATTATTGTAATATAGGACATACTGAATTGGCCTGTGACCCAATCTAACCAGCCTAACTCCTGTCATAATGAGTGGCAAGACCTACACAAACTTCAGGTGTTATCCCTTTACTATCTCATTTACTGGCGTGGCTTTTACCCTGGGTGAGCTGATCTAAGTTAATACCTCCTATCTGCAATGAATTTCACTGCCACAAATTATACTTGGTGAAAAGAAAATATTTTACCTCAGTGAGTTTTAGACAATGTTTCACTTGAAACATGCACTTATAAAAGTTGACTGACCTCTACTTAGCTAAGGAGCATTTTAAAGTAATAATCTTTGAAACAGCAAAGAGATGATTTTTCCTCTTCTATCTTACCCTGGCAAACAGAATACATCAAATATTTTGATCGCACACACAGAGACCCTTTTTCCCCCAGTCAATATATTTTTGCTCACTAAGGTCCAAGTCTGGCTGCATTTAATGCTCAGTGGCAATGTGAACAAATTGTGCCCCGGTCATTGCTTGCTTGACTGTTTTGGTAGCCTGTTTTTGGTTTGGTTTTATTTCACAGGTTAAATCCTATAGGATTTGTATGTGGAAGACTATTATTTTTTGGGGAGGTACATCCAGTTTTACAAATTCTGATAGGCAATGCTTTTTTTATGAAGGATGGTTTCTCTTGAATTATTTTTCACTTTTGTATTTTTATGATTTAGTGTTAAAACAGTGACTTTTCTTTGCACAGTAAAATCTGGAAATCATTCTTGCCCTTTGGAAATTAAGATCCTTTTTCCTATTTATTTGCTTTCATGCAATAAACCTCTCCCTGCAGAATTTCCTACAAGGAATCTATGCTTAATTTTGTTTTATCATCTACAAATACACTAACTACTCTATTAATAGGTATTTATAGGGGAAGGGGGAAGAAATCTTTCCTGAAGTGACTTTATAATGAATACAGATAATAAAAAAGATTTCAATTAAAGATTAGGAGAAAAGCAAAAAAACCTCAATAGATACAATGTGCTCTGCATATTCCTTAGAAAGCATGGTATGAAGTAAGTACTGATAAGAGATACTCTAAATTCAGTGGTGGTTAGAGATCCAGCCTGAGCACAAAAAGACAGCACAAAATGTTCTTTGCTGTGCATTTCACTGGACTCATGTGATCTGGTATAATTTTAAAACATTTTTTTCATATACAAGAGGTTTTCCTCAGAAAGTGATAAAGCACTAAATTAAGCTAAGACTAATGAACCATTTTCTAGCTAGTTGAAACTTGTCACATTTATCCATATGTACTTTGGACTTGAACTTTAAAATACTAAGACATGAAGAGTCAAAGCCTGAAGCAAACTTCGAATTTTAATATTAATTTTCTCTTCTTTTTTCTTCCTCTTGGCTCTATGGAAGTCTTGGAAGTGAGTGTGCACGATTAGTACAGACATCTGCTGCACTACTTTGCTCCGTGTGTCAGGAAGAATATTAGATGACACCAGCATATTAAGTCAGAGACAGTCACTTAAATTCTTTGCTTCATCTGTACAAGCAGAACATAGGGGAGAAATATTTTCAGCTTCATTAAAAATAAGGAAATTTATTGGAAAAATATTACTTTTTTTACAATGAGAATTTTTTTTAGAAGAATGGAAGTCGTAACACCAATTATTTTCTCTGTGAATACTAAAATCTTCAGCAGAATATTGAACATCAGTAGTTGAATTTTTAAAATTTATAAATCCACTAAAATAACCCACATAGCTTTTCTTAATGCTTTTCTCTATAGTGCCTTGGTGAAGGTAGACATTTTTGGCATCCTTAATGCATTTTATTTGTAGGTGTTAGTAATTAATTAGGCTGCATTCAGAGCAATGTGCTGTTTCATGAAATAATAACTCTTCAACTGTAGGTGTTCTGGGGTAAGAGGCACAGGACAAGAATTACTAAAAGAGTGTAGCTTTGCATTAATTTTCTTGCATGTCTTTTGCTTTTAAAAACACTTGAAAACAGAAGTAAATACTTATTGAGAAAAGAATGGAGCAGAATAGGACAAGGAACAGAACTGGGAAAAGTTTAGATTGAATGCTTAATGCATTTGAATTAAAAAATGATATTATAAAATAGCCATGATAATTCACCCCGGGAAAGAAAAAAAAAAAGGGAGAGCCCTTCATTTCAAGGCTGTCCTTTCAAATTTTATCTAGGTCATTGTGCATCAGGGACCAAGTATTAACTCTGGCATAATGCTGGGAAAGACAGTGAAGTCAGCCCACAGACAATCTTTTTCCTAACTGTTGCTAACAACTACTGATTAGCTCACAGCTCCACTCAGAGTGATTTAGACATGTAAAACTCTCAAAATGTATGTATATATCCACTGAGCAAAGCTATGTCTTACACCACATGGCGTCCTTGTGAGAAGATAGAGAGGAATAGAATATTTGTTATTTTTCCCAATAACAGTAATTGTTTCCGGTAGAGTTGTGGTCTGTGGTTCCTGTTAATACTAATATTGAGACAGCTTATTTTCTCACTTCCACTTTTCAGCAATTCAGTTTGTGTCATACATTTGGCTCTGTTGCTCAGAAAATTTGTGTTCATTCTTCTGATCCCTCATCTACGCCACTCTCTCCTCCACTGAACCCCATCTTCCTCTACTGTCTCTTTTTCCTTTCCTCAAACATTCTTCACCCTGATGTCTTACTTTCCACTGATGTTTCCTTCTTGAAATTAGTTATACTTTAAGCCTCTGTGCTCATAAAGACAAAACAAACTTACCAGAAAAACCAGAAACCATAGATTTGACTTGGTTTTGTTCAATTTTCTGATTTTTACTCTTTTCAAGACTCCAGAATTCTTTTTTTTTTTTTTTTTTTACCACTACAGAATATTCAAAAAGTGTCATGATGTTGTAGTTGTGTTTTTTCATTTATTTTTTAAACCAACTATAGGGCAATATGAGAAATTCACTAAACATTTGAATATTGCTCTATTAACTATTTTCCTAGAAAAAAAAAAAAAAACAAAAAAAACCTAAACGTGGTTTAAAATCTCACATTTAGATAAAAATATTTTAAAAGGTATTGAGCTAAAATTACTTCTTTATCTAAAAAAATATTTTATTGATGGGAAATGGATAAATTAGAGGACTATTTAAGCTCTAAATATCATTATAAAGGCTTCATAATTCTGGTTTAGAACCTTGCTCAGTGACATTGAGCAACCAACTGATTTAAATATGCAAAGAACACTGTATATCACAGAGTTGGTATGTAAGAAAAAGAAAAATCAGACCAAAAGCAAACCCCTCTCAGTAGAAACTTCTGTATAGCATAAGGATTTCCAAGACTTTAATTTTAATTTAATTAACTTCAGCAACAATTAGGTTTTGCAGGGAAAATATTCTCCTCTTTGCTCACTTCAGTCTTCTGTCATCTATACACTTGATTGCAAACACCCGCAGAAAGTGTGCTTGGGAGTGGCAGTGGCCTCCTTTTAGAGAAATATGAAACAGGTTGGAAAAACACTAATAAAACTAGGGAGGAAAATAGTCTATGATGTCAACACAGCCTTCAAATCCATGAAGTGCATTTATTAAAAAAATAAATATACACTTATGTCACGCTCTTGTCATTAACATTTAATGCGCAAAGAGAGGGTGAACATTCTATATTTAATTAAAACACAAAATTATTACTTCCATCTGCACATGGAGACCTGAGAATTGGCTTAAGGTACACAAAAAATTTACATCTGGTATTCAAATATAGGTGTGGGGGGGGCATTTTAACTGTATCAGGTGTCACATCATTCCTCTAGTGTAGAATAAATATGATTCATTTTTTATTAATATTTGAAGACATTTTCAATATTTGAAGCTTCTCAGGCATTTATATAGAGTTTATGTCATGTGAATGAATCACAGCTTCCCAGGGTTATGAATCTCTTCAGTTATTTACATTTCTTATTTTTTTTTTTTTTTTTTGGTTCCTCTGGAAAGATACACAATGTTCTTTCTCTCAGTGCTGCTTTTTTTGGTAATTCTTTTGTTCTAGATTTGGTGCCAAGGAGCACAGACCATGTTAAATCCATACAGCAGCCTGCAATCTCCTTAACCATATGCTATTTTTACATCAGGTCACCTGTGGAAATGCTTTTTTTCAACCAAATTCTCCTTCTCTTGGCTTGTCACTCTGCTGGTTCACACTGGGGCTAATCCTGGTGCTGTCACCCTGCAGCCACTGAAGCCACCATCTGCTCTTTGCCCTGCTCCGGCCTTTGATCAAACAGCAAATAAATCCTTCAGGATAGGGAAGATTTCCTGGGTGCTGGCCATACAGCAGCATATTTGGTCATTGCATGGAGCCCTGGGTAGCACTGTGATGGCTGGTAAGTAATGTACATTCCCATCATTTTCACTTGGAGTTATGGAGATTTCTCAGTGCAGGAATTAGTCATTCTCATCTACCTCAGAAGTGGCAAAGGTTCTTGAACACAGCTTTGAAACAAGATTATCGAGTGGATATCATGTGCCTCAGAGCAGCACAAGCTAATTTGCAGGGACAGGGAAAAGACCATACTGACTTTCCCACAGTCCCACCTGAAATATGTTTGCTGACAAGGAGTCCTGGAGACTCAAAAAGATGGTGATTCAGAATTGTTTTCTTGGCTATATGTGAACAGACCTGAAACCAAAATAATAAGGCTGGGTAGCTGCAAGAGGAAATCCAAAATACCAAAAGGGGATCCTGATTTTTCTGATAGAGGAAGGGATCTGCAACCACTACAATACTACAGGCCAGTAAAATTTAGCACATCTTTTTTTTTTTTCTTTTTGCTGGGGAGGCAACTTCGGAGCAAAGATGGGCCACAATATATCACTTATCTCTCTGTGTGCATGGGGTTGAAGCACTGAACGGCACAATTCTTGCTAAACCCTGCAAAACTGCATCTGACATTGCTTGAGATAGGACAGAGGCTAATACAGTCGCTGTGTAAGCATAACTGCTGGGCCTTGAAATATCTGTAGACTATAACAGAATTGCTGAACTAACAAGCTGCTGAGCCAGCATAATGAATAGAACATAGCAAAAATAATGCAGTAACTTTGTGGTTAAGACAGCTGTAAACAAAAGAAAAGAGGAGCTGTCTCTCGTCCCATTTCGAAGAACTGGCTTCCCACTTTCTTGTAGTTGGACAGGAATGGATTCAGCAAAACAGCAGGAGGACTATCCAGACAGATGAGAATGTATGTGGCCAGTAGGTCACGACGTTATAAGGAGATAAAAGAAACTCAGAAATTTGTCAGTGTGAGTTCAGCAGGAGGGAATCAGCATTGCAGATGCCAGGGGCTGAGAAAGGTGAGTATTTTCTCCAAATCAGCTTGAAATGTTGGCCAGGATATGCTTGGATGTCCCCATGGATTGAGTATGATTCCTAAGTGCCAACAGCAGGCATCTTGCACACCTTTGTGAGATATGAGAACTTAGAGATCTGGGCAGAAGAGTGTCTCATAACCAGAATGTATGCTGCTAATGACTGTATGCTCAGGAATTTATCATAAATATTTGCTGCCTTTTATATAATTTCATTAGTTATCCTTTGAGATTGCTACAAAGATAGATAGATAGAAGATAGATAGAAGACAGATAGATAGATAGATAGATGATAGACAGGTATATCCATCCATCCATGCATCCATGCATCCATGCATCTATCCACTGCCATGTGACTTATTATGTCTCATCATTCTGTTGCTATCATTGCCTGTAGTCATCGGCTGGGTTTGGTTGCTTTATTGCTGACTTGTAGTTGTATTTGCTGTGCTTTCACTTAGTGGGATTTTTACAAGCTACCAGTCAACATGAGGTATTAAAATCACCTTCTGAATATTGTGGATCCCCGTGGTTGTGCTTCTACCTACTAAATAATTTGTATTAGTTTTCTAGTATTTACAGTTACATCTTCAGAAAATTAAAAAAAGAAAAAAATAGGATATTGATATGTAGTCGTTCATGTTGCTGACCTGTTAGCCTGCTTTCTTATATGTTTAGTCCAGGAGAACTAGCAAAACTAAAAAATTATCATGATACCTAGAATGTCTGGGAATTCTTTAAAGGGTAACATGTTGTAACTGTTCCAAATTGCCTGGTTGGATATCACCAACATGTTTTGGCTGAAGGGGAATTTGTTTGAATGGACACAAACTGCAATATATCTGCTGCCTTCAGGAACAATGCACAAAAGCTATTTCATCTTCTATAACAATAACACACACCCTGATGTGTCTTTCCTTATGTTCATGACACTTTTGAATAGAGATCTACACCCGGTAGTGGGACTTCCTCTTTTTTATCTGAACAGCTTTGCAAAATGAAACTTTCTGAAAAGTTCCATTGAACGAAGCAGGGCTTCTAGCATTTGAATTTATGTACAAACTTTTGTTAAGAACTTAGAAAATGTAGCAGAGCATGATAGCTTCCTATAAGGGTATGGATGAACTTATAGCTTAAATCCCATTCAGCATATATCAAGAGCATAAACACAATATTTTGTCTTTTTTGCTTAATAATTAAATTATGTAAGAATTTAATATGAACTTTTATATTGTCCCTTATAGAGAACACATGCTCAATTTTTTCACATTCCTTTACTTTAGAAGGTTTTTTCATTTATTTCTCACTCTTTATTTTAATAAAAAGCAGAAAAATGTATGTAAAATATAACACATTGAGTTCTCCTTTCAAGCAAAAACAGATTGTTTACTCTTGAATTAGTGGAAAAACGCCCTATGTCAGCACATTTGATTTTGAGTTTATATGAATTTGAGTCATTAAGCTTAAGTCTAGACTCAAAATGACTCTTTTTTCCTGTCATCTGGTTTTAATTGGATCATAATTTTATATCTTCACAGAATGACTCTCATATGTTACTAGTATTTTAGCAAAAAATATGGAGAGAGAGGGAGACAAATACATGATTTTCCTCTCTCACTTACTATATCCTTTTCTCAAAGACTTAAAGAAATATTTAGCACTTAAAGAACTATTCCTCTCTTCTTCTGTTTCTCAGACTAATTTCCAAAATGAGGGGAGGAAGTTGCCCTTATCTCTTTTCAAAGTTAATTGTTGCCTTGTGGGATAAGTCACCCAACTGGGAAACACAAAAAAATACTACAAGGTAATGCCCCCAGGCTTCTGTGGATGCTCACTTCAACCAACAAAGGTTTGGAAATGAATTGGGAATCAAATATGTTAGTCTTTGAAAATCAGTGCTTAAATTCAAATATACCATAGCGAAAACACAGAGAGCTGCAGCGTTTCCCCCTCTCAAGAAGCAGCATTCCAGGTTGGCAGCAGCTGTTCCTGCCGTGACTGAGCCCTCCTTGCACTCCTTAAGGAGGGCACTGCTCATGTCTGTGCTTACTCTGTGCTCAGATATCTGTATTCATCTACACAGCTACGCCTCCTTTCTTCATCTCCATCACAAGAACACTCAACACACAGCCAAGACACTCTGATTTTATGATGCCTGTGATAACAGGGAATATATAAATGGGGAAAAATACACTATTGCCACTGAAAGCATTAGTAATTCCTAGCAGAGAAATAGACATACATCATAAATAACAGTAAAAACATGATAGCTAAATTATAAACAATAATAAAAAAGAATAAATAAGAATGTAAGATACATTTTTCATCACCTGTTCTTTTTTCTCTGAAATAAAGAGGTGAGATCAGGACACATTTTCAACATGAAATCTGCAAGCACAAGCACCTTCATTACTACTTAATGAAAACTAAGATTCCAAGTAATAGCACCAAAAAAGAAACTCCTAGACCTGAGGGTTCAAAAAAAAAAAAAAAGAAATTAATAAAAACAGACATCATGGAAAGTATACTGTCAAGATGTTGCTCTTTGTTTAGTCAAAATTAAGGTGGACTTTTCACAGTACTCACACAAATAAAAATGTAGTCTGTGCTCCAAGAGAGTAAATATTGTCATTCTTAATTTTTCATCAAAAACGAATTGCCTAAATAAATAGGGAAACACATACTGTTAAAATGTGCTGCAGAATTTACTTTGTATCTGTTCTTTTATTCCTTTCTATTTATTTAGCGATTTATTCTGAAACTACCCTTGCTTTCTATTGTCTTTCTACAGGCTCAGTGAAAATCTGTGTCACTGCCAAATGCTTCTGCACCTGATGTTTTATTTTTGCAGGTCTCTCCAAAAACCTTGAGACATGCTCTTTTTCATGAGGCAAGCTTTTGCTACTAACCTAATGCAAAATAGCCCGTGGTGCCATTTAGTCGGCATAAGATTGATCCTTTAACCACTGCACATGGTTAAAATTTGCTATGATGTTAACTGGCGTTCAATGTATATATTAACAGGAGGCTGGAGGCCTCACTGGATTCCTTTCTGCTATATTCAAAATCACCATAAGTGTTATTTATACCACTTCTGTTCTTAGTGCATTTGCCAAGAAAGAAAAGTCAGTCGAACACAGTTGTCATCTAAAAATAAACACCAATGAGATCTTCTTCCTGTGGGCTGTAAGGTCATTCTGTAACTCAGCATGGTTCATTGATCTCTTCTACCCCCTGTGCCTTTCCAGATTTATTGGAAATCTGTTCAAAGGAGAATATATCTTACCACTTGCTACTCTAGGAACTGCTGCTAAACGCTGAGTAAAAGATTCTTTTCTATTCTCTTTATTCCTTGTCCTTAGAGACAGAACCGAGGAAAATCTTCCCAAGTCTCTCAGACATCAGCTGAAAACAGATGAGCTGGGAATACAGGTTGAATACCTTCTGCTGCTCTTCCTTTGGACAAGTTCACTAAGTTCAGGAAACACCTTGGGACCAATTCATGTCAGTGTGCGTCTGTATTGCTTCTGTCATTAGTGTGAAGAGCCTCAAAGTAATTTAAGTCAATGATCTGATTACTAATAAAAAGCAGCACAGGTCAAACACGTGTGCTTTGTATTTCCCTTCCTTTTAATATTTCACAGTATTAAACAGCACTGTGAAGAGAGAAATCTCCTTGCTACTAGCAAAAAATATATCTATAAAACTTTACTTTCCATCAGCCTAATCACATCATGGCATAGGGCAGTTCAAGCATTCATATAAAGATACATAACTCATTAGAAAAAATGGAGTTTCATCCACATTCAGTCAGGTTATGTCCCCTCTTCACTGTAAATCCTGAAATAAATGGGAAAATGTGAACACATGCTGGGGGTTTTACTAGGAGCTCAACAGCTGGAATATAATCACTGAGGTTTGATTAATTTGTTGTTCTTTTCCTTTTTTCATTCTTTTCCTTTTCTTGTTCTTTGAAATAAAAGTTTTCAGCAAGACTAATGTATATGCACTCAACCCAGAAGGATGTGCTGAATTAATAAAGCAGTTTATGAACAGTAGGATCCTGGGGTCTGTGGAGCTCCACCGAAACAAAGGGCTTACTTTTGGGGTACCCCTAGAAACCAGTGTTCAAAAAGGGAGAGGAGCTTAGTGCATCAAGAAAAAGAGAGATGAAATACTTGAAATCCTTTGATTCCTGCTACAGAGACACATCTGACAAAACTAATTTGTATCAGGCTTTTTGCAAAGTGTTATCTTCTGCTTTCCCCTACTGCTGGGCCAGGCAGCTGTATGCCCCTTCCCCATCTGTGCCTCGTTCGCCTCTTCCCTGTCTTCTGTATTCTTCTTCATCTTGAACATTCACCAGTTTTTGGCCCGATGCTTTTGCTGCCAAGCATATAATGATGGAATAGAAAGGCTATACTCTGAGTTCTAATAATTTAATGTTCTTATCCAGTAAATTAAAATATTATCTGATGTCTATAATATTAACAATACTATTAACAATATATATTTTTTTCTCTTCCTCATCTTTCTTCCTCATCCCAAAGGTGGAGTGGTACTGAAGAGACAAAGAGAACAGGAATATTTCTCTTTGACTAGACATTCAACCACCTCTGTATCTAATAACCCCTCTCAATTCTCCACACATCTCTGCCTTCATGACTCCTTTAGCCTCCACCCTACAGATTCTTTTGTTCTCTCCCCTCAAACAAACATGCAGCACATATTGTGAACCTTAACTAAATGAACAGAGGTCTTTTTCCTGCTATCACTGCTACATAAGAAAATGAGCAGTAGTAACAGCAACAACAATATCAATAACAAAAGTGTACAAAAGGAAGAGTGATTCACCACAGAGCCCCACCTGACCACAGCCATGATACATGACCACTTGCCCTGCTTGAAACTGGCATTACCCAAATCCTGCTTCCAGCTCAGAACTGGCACTACCCCACTGCTCCCTCAGCCATGCTTACTGGAAGGTAGCAGCTGGTAGCAGGGGGATCCCAACAGCTGACTGTCCTGGAAGCTGAAGTGAGCCTGACTGGGAAAGAATGGCAAAATCACCCTATTGTGACAGGCCTGGAGGCCCCATGCATCGCTGGTGCAGACTGCCTTAGGAAAGGGTATTTCAAGGACACAAAAGACCATTTTTGGCATAGCTGCTGTGGAGACAGAGGAAGTTAAACAGCTAAATAAAATACCTTGCTTGTTCTCTCAGAAGACCTTTCTGTTGTGGGACTTCTGAGGGTTGAAGAACAACAGGTACCCATCACTACATGAGTATATTGTCAGCAATACTGCACCAACTGGGTCCCTATAACACCCATCCATGAGAGGATTCATGAACTGGAGAGCCAGGGATGCTCATTCACCCTTTAATAGTCCTATATGTCCAGTGCATAAGTCCAGTGGAGAATGGAGACTGACAGTGGTCTATTGTGACCTGAAAAATGTCACACCATCACTGAGTGCTTCTGTGCCAGACATGCTTCAGAATGGAGTCCAAGGCAGCAAAATGTCATTGCTAATGCATTTTTCTCTGTTCCCTTAGCAGCAGAACGCAGGCCACAGTTCATGTTCACCTAGAGTGGCATCCAGTACGCCTGGAACCAACTGCCCCAAGGTGGAACCTGTTGAGATCTAGTTATTAAGGTTCTTAGAAATGCCTCTGCCTGAATTAAGGTGCAAAGGAGACCATATGCCAGTGACAATAGTAAGGGTTTTATTTGGTGAGAAGGAGAGAGAGAGAGGAAAAAAATAGGAAAGAAGTAGAAAATAGGTGGCGGGGACAGAAAGAGAGACAAGGACAGAATAAAGAAAATATCACCACTCTGTAGATCCCAATGATGTTTTGTTGATCCTCCCCAGCTGGTCTTCTTGGTGGTGAAGGTTGCCCTGAAATGCATAGAATCTGATGGGTTTATAAACCCTTGAGCCAGGTGGCAATGTCCAGCCATGTCGCCCTAGGGGAGGGGCAGTTTCTCACAGCAGACTCTGGGTCTGTTGCATCACGTGCAGTACTGTGGGGCCGAGCCTCTGGGGAGCACTTTGGGGGGTCTTTGATGGATTATGGCTCCCCCTCAGCTGCCTCTCAAGTGGAAGTCCCGTGGCTGAGGCCTGTGGGGCTGGGGGGTCCACAGCTTGGCTGGTTTGTGTAACAGAGGATGCATGTTCAGTGCCTCTGACCAGAGGTTACATCAGGTACCCGAAACCTCTCTCCCATCCTATTCATTCTGTAGCCCTTGGACAGGATAAGATGTGAAAAATGTGTTTTACAGTGCAGCCAGTGAATAATGGTTCTTCCTGGAGTCTCTGGCAAAAAGTTCATGAGGAGACTCAAGGATGACCCCTGGGGTCATCTGAGTTGAGGTTTTAAGGATGGTACCGGTGACTTACAGAACTCAAACTCCACCTAACCCTCACCTGAATGATGTGGTTTAGAAATGGTATCCCCCCAGTTCAGTGCCCCCACCAAGGCTTTTCAAACCACTCACCACTCTCTCTTGCTTCCCCTCTTTCCTCTCCCCCTCCCTGCTCTGGTAGGATGGAGAGGGGCATTGGAGGCACAAAGGGCAAGGATCAAAGGTTGAGATAAAAACAATTTACTGGAAGCAGCAAAGAAATAAGAAAACAAACAGAAAAAATACAAATGACAGAGGGTTCAAGAAAATAAATTATTCACAGCAAAAAAACATCCCAATAACAGAGAGTACCAGACAGTTTCCTCCCCCACATTTACTCAACCAGACTGGATCCCCTTCTACCCAGAAGAGAGTTCCCTTTATCCACCTCTGGCATGGGGGTGGTACAGACATGAGGTGGTACAGAATAACCTCCGTGTCCTAGGCATGCCCCCTCCTGCCTACTGCAAAAAATTAATCTTGCCCTGGCTGGAACCAGGGCACTGTGGAACTACAGCTACTTCTGAAGTTATTAACCAATTCACAAATTTAGGAAGAAAATAACTCAAAAGTACTGTTTGCCCCAAAGGTACATCGCTTTGTCTCTCCTCACATATATAAATAAAAATCAGACGCAAATTTCTCAGGATTATATTTTTCCATTTAAAAATCATGTGTGAAAGTAAAAGACCATCTACAAAACATGCTGGGGATCTGTAACAATTTTGCAGTTAATGCTTTTATCCAGACATGACTGAACTTCATGCCCTCCCCAAGCTCTTCCCGTCTGCTCAGTGAAACATAGGCTAAGAAAACATGTCACTGCTGTAAATTGATCTTGAACTTTCCTGCCTCTCATTCACGTCTCCTAAAAAATCCTTAAAGCTGTAACTAGAGCAGTGATGCACTCAGGTAAGAAACAATATTGAGTTAGGAAGCCAAAATCTGACCATTTTCTCCTTAGTGTGAAACTGGCATCATTTCACTGAAGATAAAGGTGCAAATCCTGATTTTTCTGGCCAAGAGCACTTCTAAATTAGGGCCTCAGTGGATTGGCTCGGGTTCTCTTTTGCTTAAGTAAATAAGTATCCTATAATATCCTCCAAACCAATGCAATTTGGGCAGCTTTAAGTGCTACAGTTTGATTCTGAGAACAGAAAATACAAGTTTATTGTGCATGGGGGATCTTTTATTTTATCAAGATTGCTGAAAATGTAAAGGGGACTAAACATACCCACAAAAAAATTACCTCCAGAAGCACATTTAAATAAGACTTACAGAAGACAGTTAGAGGGGAAGAGCAAGAACAGAAAGTGTCTGCTCTGATTTACTGTAAATCTCTCCCTGGGTGATTTTGGTGACTCAAGACGTGAGAAGCTTGGGAAAAAAAATATGACAGAGTCAGACACTGTTAACTCTATGAATACAAACAATAAATATTATATCCCTCACTACAAAAGAAATTATTATAATATCTTGAGCTCTGAAAGAACACCATAATCATAAGAATATTATATCTCATAAACACTTGCAATTAAGACTCAAAAGGAGAAAAGAAAATGCCCCACGTCCCTTTTTTTAATAGACTTTATATTTATGTACAGCAAAATTAACAGGCATGCCTCAGTTCAAATAGTAATGTAAATATTATTTATTTATCTGGAAAATGACTGAAGTATTTTAACACAGAAAAAATCTCCACAGTACAAATTGTTACTCTAAAAACACCAGTAAGGGTTTTCCTGTTGTAATTGCCTCAGTGCAATTGAATATCTCCATACCTTTTTTTTTTTTTTAAATCAAAGAAACAGTCCTATTTCTCTATTCTCCCCTCACTTCATATTTAAACCAGTCCATCTCTAGACCCAAATCTAGCTCTTAAAGCCCATTTATGTGATAAATACAAATATTGAACAAAATTCTACCAAAGTTTAACTGTGATTGAATCTGCCTGATGCAAATCCCTTTGATAAATTTTGACCAAATCATTCTAATAAACATTCTGGTTTTAAGCTATTTGGACTCAGTTCATTTTCTTTGGGTCTTTCTTTACTTATTCTGGGTAAGCTGAAGCTTTCAGAAAAATCAAAAAGTCATTTTCCATAGATGAAGTTAGTGTCTTTTAAATACCACAAAAACAACATTTGGATTAAAAAATAGTTTAAAATGTGTGGAGTTCTTCACCTAATTTTTAATATTCAGAAGAATTTTATTTTTCTGTCCTTCGTTGCCTTGGTACTGGTTGTCTAGCAATGATGTTGGGAATGTTTCATTGGGCTATCTGCTCAGTAGAAAATAAAACTTTCTAGGATCATTTTCTGCCAAGGAAGCCATCTGGAATAAAACCCATCTTTACTATTTGATTCTTTTAATTGTCAAAACATACACGATCTCCTGACTAATGAATCAAAGCCTGTCCTGACTCCTGAACTGTGAGTGAGATAGGTTTGAAACCAGCCTGTACTCTGTCACAGAAGATTGAGTTTTAGCATTATGTTGGAGTCCTGTTTAGTTTATCTGTATGGGTGTAGCTTTTACCTCCTTTTGCTGCAGTTCCCCCATCTGCAAGGAGAGGAACATGATGCCTGCTTCTCCTAACCCACACTTTGCAATCTCTTAAGGAAAGCATTAGCTATGTCCCTTAATAAAGAAAATGAACTGTTAGAAGATACAATACAGACTTACTCCACTTATAATCACTGTAAATCTCCCAATCTGACATCCACAGCAACCCCTTTATGTCATTGCTTACTCTAAAATGAGAATATGCTGAGGGAACAGTAGCTTTGACTTTCTATTATGTGTGCTAAATGTGTACCAAAGATTTTTTTAGAGATATGAAAAACATACGGTCAGAGTACTGGAAATTTTCTTATAGTTTTAACTATTATTTTTATTATGAAAATTGAAATTACTAGATATTTATTGTTACCTAATATACTGAATATAGAAGCTTCAATTCAGCAATATGCTCTTGCCACTGGCTTGTAAGGTGTCCTGTTTCAGTTAAGAAAGCTTAACAGGAGTTATAAAAGGCAACCATTTTGTAATCAGAGTCATGGTGATGCAGGGTTATACATTTCTTTTTAAGCCTCAATGTGCAATCTCTATTGTCTATAAAAGACAGCTTACTAGCACTGTGTCTTGTTATTTGGTTTGCCTTCTAATGAGTGGTATTTCAGTGCATGTTTGTGTTCTAGTGAATTGGAAAACAGATTTTTCACAGAGAAATGGAAAATGTTGTTATGTAAAATAATGTCTAATGAGGCATTTTTGCACAAATTTTAGGAGTCAAAGTTGAGAATTAATGAGTGCCTTGAGTTGAGCGATTAATAGGAGAATATGTGGCAGTTGAGAGCTTCTTTGGTTCACTATCTGTTAATTTCCTGATGTTCAAATAATTTCCTTTAATACAGACAGTATAACTTTTTTTTTAAATTTCTGTCATTCCTTCTCACCCAGAATCTTTGGTTTGTAACTAAAAAACCAACCAAATAAAAAATCCCAGTTCTTGTTTATTTTCGCTGAGTGTTTATAGTGCAAGGTCCTGATCTAACATGTGTGAATAATTTTAAGTGGATGAGCAGAATTAAAATGTTTGCAGAAGTATTTACAGGAATAAGGCTTAAATCCAGTTGGTAATCACTGCTTTTGCTCTGTTTTGGCACAGGACTCGCCTTTGTTTCTTCAGATTTCTTAGTTCTTGAGAAGCCCTTTTCAAGTTTGGGCATGTCTAGTGTTGGTAGATAGAAAGTCTGGATCCTTAGAAAAGACAAGAGACAAGAGACATGTGCCATCAAGGACATTTTTTACCTTTATTAGTAGAGAAGACAGGTAAAGTCTCAGGTGAAACAGCTTTCCCTTCCATACCCACACAGACACAGAGAAGAACAGGACTTAATGGTTAGGTGCCAAGGAACAAAACTCCATGGGAATAAGTTTAATGAGGTAAGTATTTAAGATAAAGGTTTTGATCTCCTAATCTTCTAGAAATATTATGAAAACAGACATCTTAGAGAGTCTTGGGTCTGAGATGTAAACAAGGGAAGAAGAACGGCATTGTCAACCACAGAGGACCTTCATTTAAGTCAACAGCTCCTTGCTCTCACCCTTTCCTGGTGGCTCAGTCTGCACAAGACAGGGGAAAAGCAACAGCCCTGAGACAGGACACACTTGGGGTGAAGTCCCTAAGAACAGCTCTGTGAGCTACCTTGCCTACTTCTCTAAGAAGGGCAGAAGGGTGGAGGGAAGAGCATGGAGTATAGTATGGGAAAAGGGAGAGTGATAACAAATTGCCTGCCTGAAAAGATGATAGATGCCCACTGAGGCCTTTGTCTTTTAATTCCCTAGGTACTAGATACACGTGGTGACGTCCTAATCTGGTGTATATCCGGACCTTTCTTACCAAGCAAGCAGCTGGGAGGCAGACACTTGCACTGTGAACTTATTGTGTGAGATGATTCTCTCACCTTACCCCCAAGCTCCATCAGTGCTCCTTTTGGTGGATGAAGCTTCATGTGTGTATGCTCAGGGATGCCTGCAGAGTTTCCCCTTCCCCAGTAAAGGCAGGGTTAGTCTGAGGAGTCTGCATCATGGGTCATTTTTCAGATATTCCCACAGAAGGGAGGGAACATAAGACTAATAACAAATGGCCTTGTTAATAGCATAGTTCTGGCAAGGATGTCTGTGAGAAATAAGGTTCCAAAAGTCAAGTTGCCCTGATCTGTGCCAGGAAACTAGAATTCAGGGTGAAACAACATATTTTCAAACTGAGACACTGCCAGGTTATTTCTGACACTATTATCTTCAGTCAGCTTCTTCAAAAACATCCAGAGGCCACAGGTGGCTCCAAAGAAGCCTGCCCAAAAAGAAAAGACTGACACTCTCACGCATTTTTCCTGATATTTGAATTTCTGTCTTGCTTAAATTGGAAAAAGACCTGAACACCAGGTCAGGTATGGGCAGACTCTAATTAGAGTCTGAAGAGCAGCACCAGCATCCTGTAACAAGCTGGATGATTCTGCACTGGGTCTGGCTGGGATGGAGCTAACATTTACTGTAGTAGCCTGTGTTTAGGTTTGTGACTGACACAGTGCTGATAATACACCAGTGCTGCTGAGCAGTGTATGTACAGCATCAAGGCTTTCTCATTCTGCCCTCTACAGAGGGTAGGTTGAGTCTGGGCAAGAATCTGGGAGGAGTCAGCTACAGCTGGCCTGAACTGGCCAAAGTCATACTTTATACCATGTAGTGTCATGCTTATCAATAAATCAGTGCTTGCAGACTGGCTGAATATTGGTCTGCTTATGGGGGTGGTGAGTGACTGCCTCTACGTGTCTTGCATGGGTATTTTTTCCCCTCTTTTTAATTTATTAAAATTTCCCACAACCCCACAACTTTTTTCTCTTTTGCTCCTTTTTTCTCTCAGTCTTTCTGGGGAAAAGAGATGGATTGAGAAAGTGGCTGTGTTGGTGCTTAGATTATGGCCAGGATTAAACCACCACAGGTCCCACGACATTTGCTTACAGTCACAGTGTTTCTGGCCTGAAGTGGCATATATTTGTTCTGCTTGCACTGTGCCATACCTCCAGTCTTGTTTGGCATGCCAGAGTTCTGACTCAGAGATGGGAAAAGAGAAAGAAAAATTAATCCTCCAGGATCACTGTGAGAATGTGGCTAGGCACAGTCTCAAGAATATTTTGTCAGATAAACATCTATTTGGCTTTTCTCCATCTCAGTGTTTATATGTCCTTACACATTAACTGTGTGTACCATTTCTGGGCTCTGAAGGTCAGTGAGGGATCTGTACTCTTATGTGATATCTGCTTGTAAGGCAAAGGAGAACTGCTTTGTACTACTGCAGCACTTAACATCCATTTCACTGGAGTAATTTGGATCACTGGCCTTTCTCAGACACTGCATGCAGTTTTTACTCTCTGGTTCATTCCACTTGTTTGTTCTGTTCTACTGCCAGTGTGTGCTGCTCAGCCCAGCACCTGCTAGGTTACTAAAAGCTGGAGTCAGCAGCTGTCAGTTTACACTGTCAGGTTTTCCTTTTTTTCCTTTTACCCCTGACTGGTGTTGTGGAAGCAAATACTGCAGCCTCACTCCCCTTGCTTACCAGGCAGCTGTAGCCCTCCTTAGATTCCAGGGGCTGAATCCATCACTAATATTTATCAGTCCTCAGCTGTCTGATCATCCTGTTACATATACTAATAGAATATGGCTCAGAGATGGTAGTCCCTATAGCACCATCACACTGTTGGTTTAGCTTCAAGGAAATATGATTCTGCATCACACTAACACAGCTGGACACTGCTTAAGCCCTGTGACACCCATCAGACAGCAGGATTGAGCCTTTTTTTTCTTTTTTTTAATGTGTTAACTTCCAATAAACTGTTTCCACAGAAGTTCCTCTATCTGCAAAAGAATATAATCCCACAAAAAAAAGAATCACATAACTAACACAGCATTTTATAACATAGGTTTTATTGTACATCACTGGAGCTGCTGATGGGCAGCAGTCCAATGGCACAGAACTGAATCAGAAAACAAACATCTTTCAGTGCAGTTTTCACCTGGCTTTGAAGGGTAGCACTGCCAATGGATAGTCAAGGATGGGTCCAAAGAGGTGGAGGTGAGAGAGATAATTACATATAACTTACTCCCACTCCAAGCCAGCAGATTTCTGTGGCATATTTGGCTAGGGTTCTGAGCTGAAATTGGAAACAATTTTGATGCAGAAGATAAGAACATAGTTAAATGTATGTTGAAATGCAGTACAATTATTTTAAAAATTCAAATTATTGTTGTAAATGGAAAGTGGGCAGCGTGATGTTTTTTTCCTTATTTCTTTTTTAGTCTTTAACAATTTACTCTCTCCTTTTAAGGAAATTCTTTGTCACTCCAAATGTTAAATCAGTGTCACAGGTGCATGGTTCTTTGTTTTCCCCGTAAGACTGAATATTGCTTTACAAGCAGTAGATGCTCTATTTTAATAAAAAAGTTATTTTGTACCGAATTTTAATATAATAGAAATGGACATACTGTTGCATGCTTTCAACTGTAATAAAATAGATTCATTATAGTACGAGAAGGATTTTGAGTTTGAAAATATGTTTTCTTCAGAATATTTAATAGAAAAGAACATATCATTTCTCTATATAAATTGATAGAAAAGGGATGCAATCACTGTGAGAATGTACATCCATTAACAGGACCAGAAAAGGAAAGATTGTGATGAATATGTTTGTGATTTTCACATATCATAGATAAATTCTATCAACCAGAAATGAAAGCCATTTTTCCCCTTAAAAAAAATGAATACAAGTTTATGTGAACTGTATGGTAGGTCCTTGCATTCAAGGACTTCTCTGCCTAGCAATACCTCATTAAGTAATTGGAGTAATAAATACTCTGCTTGCTTACAACTAAATCTGATACAAACAAACACTAAAGAGTAAGACATGGCAAAAGTAAATTAACTGGGATAGGTATTGAATAAAGGGATTGGGGGTTTCATCACAAAAACAGATATAGAGCTTAAGGAAGGATGAGTTCTGCTGCTGATTTGTCTGCAGAGGGTCTGTGTATTCTTAGTCAGGTCACAAGGAGGCCTTTCTAAGTGAAGATGTGCACTTATTTACTGTCTCTGTGACTCTTTTCTAAAGGTGATATGGGATCATGTAGCTCAGGCCAGTCAAACTTAAACAGCCACGTGTTTACAGAGGCAGTCTTCAGTGTGGTTACATAAGGAAGGTGCAAAGCCCGTGCTCACTAAATTACTTGGAAATCACTTTATTGCTGATTACCATTTAGTTCTTGAGTTATTTTAATTTTGTGTAGTGATCCATTCTCCAAAGTAAACTTCATGAGAGATACTATGTTCTCTCCAATCATGATATAAAATTGAAACCATGGAAGTCATTGACAATAGATGCCAAATATTTGCACAAATTGAGAGCGCAATGAAATACATCCACAGAAGACAAATCCATCAGGAGCTATCAAGGAGAAAGATTAGGCCCTCATTTTAGAATTCCCTGCACCCTGCTAAAGCCTGGGCTTGCATTAATAAGAATTATTACATGCGTTTATTCTTCCTCTGCTAGACATTGTTAGGAAAAGGGTAGACAGGTGGGGGTCCTCCTAATATGCCCATTTTGAAGATTTTAAGTACTGAATGACTTCCCATCATGCCAAAATAATTAACTACATATATTTTTTGACTATATGCAGTGAGAAGAGAATCAGATTAAGAATATAGTAACTAAGTAACTAAGCCAGTGTTTTTCTCAGACTTGTTTCTGTTTTCACCCAATCAAGTGGCTGTGCCTTGCTTCCTATTGGTATAGCTTTCAAAGAAACTGTGATAACCTAATGGTTGTATCAGTATACATATGCTGATATGTACATATGTTATCATTGTATAACATACAGTGCCAAAAATGCGCAAAATATGCCATAAAAAAGTGCAGCTATTGTACACTGCTGATTCCTTTATTATTCTGAATGAAGATATGGAAATGATTATTCTGATTGCTTACTCTTTTCTAGAAATAACCAGTCTGAGGTAACAGCCAACCTCAGTAACATATTGTGCCAAATTGTAATTATCATGGGTGTGGCATAAAGCCTAAAATGTATAGACATAGAAATAGACTACTAATATTAGAAAGACCTGGGTATATAGCCTGCTGCTATTTCAAATGGCAAATAGTTTTAGGCTTTTTTAATGTTATACTAAAAATCCTGTCTCTGAGCAATTTTTCATTTCCTCAAGATTGTTTTCCCCCCTTTGATTTCAAACCCCAAACTTGTATGACTCACTTAATGTTTACACAAATATTCCACACTTAAAACCAGCATAGCAAAGACTGAAGAAGTGGCTGTCCACAGCTTTATCCAATACCAAAAGTTATTTCAATGAAAATAGAGTACAAAATTCATTCCCACACTTCACAACTGGGTCTTTCAGAGATTGCAGCTTTTGAACAAAAGTATTATAAAACACAGAAGGAACCCCTTGAGTTTTGATATTTGAGGAAATTGTCTCTCATATAAGAGAAATTCTCACCTGAACCAAAGGATTGAAATTGTCCCTTACATTTCTCTGTGAGTTTATAACTGTTTATAGCATTCCATTTAGGTAACACATAAAGCCAAATGCCTAGAAAATTCACTTGAAGTTGCTGAATCCCATAGGCTGGAGGAGATGAGGCTGCTTCAGTGCCATGGTCCGAGGTCCAGCCAGCAGCCAGACCGAGGAAAGCACATGTCCTTGATATTCCTACACTCACGTGTGCACACTTCCACAATACGTGTGTCCATACTCACATGACTGGCCACAAAAATTAGCAAAGACAGAAACACACACACTGTAGGCGTCATTTAATCTGATGAGTCTCACATTAGACTCAACAGTTAGATGTACAATACAAGAGAACTGGTTGTTGCTATACAAAAATTTGAAGTCACCTACCTTTCAGCAGGTGTAATGTGTATATATATTATATAACATGAGATCTGGTGATCTGGAAATTTAGATTTCTCTACTGGTAAAGCATCTGTAAAAGGTAAAATACTTCTCTTTCAATATTGCCTTTATGAAATTACAGGGCCAGTCAGATCAGCAGGTTTTTAATTCAAACATGTTTACATTGCTTTTAGAACATCAAGAGCTTAAAATGGAAAACACCAATCCAGAATTTTCAGGTGGAAAAGGTAGAATTTTTTAAAAGTTTGAATTTTTTTGCTTCTAGTTGTTAGAGGATTCATTAATTAAAATCTATGAAGATAACATCAGAACAAAACAAAATAAAACATTGGTATGTTACAGGCTAATGGTTGTATATGACTTAGCAAAAATTTTGCAGTTGTGATCATAAATTCATGTTCAGTATTACTGTAGGTGCCTCCTTTATTTGACGTGGTCATTTAACTGCTGCTTACTTAAAGGTAATTTTTTTTTTCATGCTACGTTAGCAATGGATTCATACACAACTTTTTTTTTGTTTCTGTCCTTGGTATGCCTTACAAATTTTGCTCTGCATTAACAGTTTTTGTCATAGTTCCTGTAAGACTGATTTGGCAGCTGCCAAGATGCAGTCAGAGGTGAGCTCCATGATAGGGAAGTACTTAAGCACGGGTGACAGGCTGCACAGCAGCAGCAGCATGACATTTTATCTGAGATACAGGCAGTGCAGGCAGTAGCACATTGCATTTGATACACCCAAGGGACAGCTGTGGTAAGGGTAGCAATGTACAAGTAAGCGCTTTGAAAGATTATGACAGGCAAAATCTGACTTTTATTAAGAAATGGGGGTGAAAAAAGAATCTAATGGAAATCAATCAAATGGATTCTATACCTTGAGATTAATTTCATCCTACATTAAATAAGTTACATGCATACTGTACATGAACATTAAAAAATACTTTCCACATAAGAAGCCCAGACTTTGAAAAGGTTTGAATGTCCCTGCCTGATATGCATTAAATATGACCTTGTTCTATAAGTGGTACCACCAGTACCACCGACATGAGTAAAAGTGGCAGGTTCCTGTTTGACAAAAGCAAAACCAGGTATGAGTCATTCATTTTGGTTTAAGTTTCCCTCAAGACATATTAATTTCTGTGTTGCTCATAATCCTCAGCAGAAAAATAAAAAATGGAATACTGAACAACACTGAGATTCTTCTGGAAAGTTCAAAGTCATAAATTCAAGAGTAAATACTGGTACCTCACATTGATTCATCACTGAATTTTATTTTAAAAGACCTTGGAAGGAAGAAAATGGAGGGTAGAATGGTTCATTGAGACCCACCACTGGCTATCTCCCTACTTTTGCTGATCTTTTTAAAGATCAATCCTAATGCTGTTGGTGAGTTTTTACAAACCACAGAAGAGCCAGCAGTTAAGGTATGTTGGCTTTCTGGAGCACCAGTATCCCCCACAGGTGGCAGGATTTTGGACAAAAACATTTCTGTTCTGAAATGCACATGGAGAGAAAGCAAAGAGATATATGTGCTACTAGGCTTTTATGTTTCTTCACCATGATCTGGATACACGACATTTATTCTAAGCACAGCTGTTAGGCTTTTTCAGCTGTGGAGAAAAAAAAAATACAGAGGAAATTGTTTTCTTTTGGCATATTTTCATCTCATATCTGTCTTCTATAAGGTTTTGAGTTTGATTATACACTGGGTGAGATCCCTAATAAACACAAATCAATAAAGGTTAAATTAAAATAGGTACAATTATGCTGCTTAAATATTTACAGGTTTTAAAATTTAGAAATTTGGACCTTGTGACATAGCCAGAAATGTTTTTTTTTTTTTTTTTTTTTTTTTTAAATGACCAGTAAGTAAAAAGAAATCTGACTGCAGGATAAGGAGGTGACATTTATCTACATAACCATCCTTTCTTCTATGTTTCTTTTTTAGAGCTTGCATAGGTTTGTTTTCAGCCCTGGAGTTAGTAAACAGCAAACTCCAATTCTTCATTTTCCTGCCCAGTCCCTCATTCCTTCAGGAGAAGGACTTCTCAAGAGCCCTCCTGCCCTAGTCTGGAGCATGACAACTCCCCTGCTCTGTGTTTTACAGGTACAGTGTAGCCCGCCATGTAAAAATGTGATAGAGTAGCTGCCCAAGGAAAGAACTGTGCACTTCACCAGTTAGAGATGGATGGCAATGCTGTGGGTTCCTGGGAAACTCCAGCCTGCAAATTCTCACTGCCATGAGTGGTAGGTACTTCATCAGCTCCAAAGTAAAGAAAAAGGAAATAAGGGACAACTTATTTATAGCTTTCTTCAGGACTTAGGCTTAGATAATTATTTTTTCCTATCTCTTTTGGCTCTGGGAAGGTATTCCAGTGAGGTAAAATTTATGGAGAATTTTTACTTAACTGCTCTGGCAGAGGGAGTTAATTACAGCAAATATGCCTAAGGCACAGGATGTGAAAGAGTTTGGGTTCTTTAACTGCTCCAGACAACTACAAGTTTTCTTATTCTCTGGAATTTTGCACTATTGCTAACACCAGACTACACTTTGGCAAGAGATAGGTGTTGGTTTTTTATTGCCTCGCAATTGCTTTTTGTCAATGCAATTTATTAGAATTAAGAAGAGAGAAAATGTTTGCTTGCAGGATCAATGGAAAGTGAAAATAGAAAATAAGAAAGTGAGAAGAACAAAATTTAAAAATTAAGCAGGAGAGAACTCTTGAAACCAGCACAGCTACAAGAGTGAAATCAGCTAAAAATATATATATAAAGAGCATTCTAATTAAGAAAGAAATATAGAAAGAATATAAAGTATAACTAATGAAACCTCTAAAGCTTGTAGGAAACTGTTGAGAAGCACCAAAGGGAAAATAGCAGAACCCAGGATTCATTGAATTAAAAGAAATTTAAGTGTCAATATAACAGGGGAAAAAAAATCCTACAATATTTCTTTTGAAGTAAAAAATGTTGGAGTTGTTTCACCAATAACACAAAAAGAACTATTTAATAAGTATTTGTTTTCAGTCTTGTAGTGTAATAACACAAAATATTTTAAATTTCAACAGTAACTCAGGAAAATATTTAATAACAGCTTATAAAGTTAGATATTTCAAAAAAGTAGGATTAATAACTTTAATCTAAAACTATTAAAAGAGCTGAGCAAGTGCTTTTATGTGCCAATAATGTTGATTTTCAATAAATCCTGAACATGAGAGAAGTTCCAGAGAACTGTAAGAAAGCTAGTGTTTTATCAATGTTTTAAAACAGAATGACCACATATTTTAGGCTTGAAATATATATGTTACACAAAAATATGAAAGTGATAGTCTAGGAATTGAATGATTGCATTAACCCTCGTTAATTCTTTTTTTTTTAATGCCAATCATCATGGGGTTATAGAAAACAGATTATATAAGCTAGCTTTTTATGTTACACCTATTTTAACCATGGCTGCGAATAATATAATTTTCCAGTGTACTTGGAATTTAGAAGGCTTACTGGTTTTTTTAGGAAAAAAAAATAAAAGATACAGCAAAAAAAGCAAACCCGAAAAAAACTAAAACATATTACTTTAAACTGACTTTAGCTAACAAAGTGTTTAAGAGGATGTTTTTTTAAATGGTGTTCTACAGGCAATCAGTTTCTACCCTACATGCATTTGAATATTTGTAACAATGATTGACACTGAATAGAAATTTGGGTACATAAAAAAAAATATGAGACATGAAGACCAAGCAAAAGAGTACAGCTGCCTTTACTTCTTACCAAAAATTATCATCAGATAGTGTACATGTTATTCACATCTCTTTGTTTTGGCGTCAGGTTCTTGAAAATGAAACACATTAATAAAGTTTTGGTTTCAGTGTTATGACAGCTCCAAAATCTCAGAAGTTGTTTCAGGCATGGAAGATAATTCCTATACAGTCCAAGCTCACAGTACAGCTGGGTCAGTGCTTCTACCACCTAGTGGATTAAAACTCCCTGTACTGAATAGAAATTAAAAATATTAATTTCATTTGACAATTACAAAAATAGACTTTATAGACCAGTAGAGTTTAATAGATTTATTACCTGAGTCTTGCAAAGTAAGGAGGCAAAATGCCTTATAAATTAATGCATTTATAATTAACCCTTGAAAATGGCCAATAATTTGCTCTTTATGATGAAAAATAGAAATTGCAACAAATACTTTTGTAATAATCTTGGAGAATAAAAAATAAATGCCCAGGTTATTATTTTTACAGTACATTTTCTCTACTGTTATTATTTAAATTCTAGGAGTACTTACAAGTTTTATCTAGGAATGGGACTTCATTGCTTCTTGAATTTCAAAAATACTTGGAAGAACAAAAAAACCTACCTGATTTTAATAACTTAAAAATTTAGATGGCTGGTCTAAACTATTTTACGTAGGGTCCTTACTCAGTGAATTTGGACTAATCACCCCTTGTGTTAAAGGCATCTGTGGGTGGGGAGAGGGCACATAAAGAAAGCCAGGTGACCTAGAACAGGGAAAAAAACATGACTGACAGACAAGCATATTAATTTTTTTATGTGCTCCAGAGAAGATTATAACCTGACCTCATCACTTGGGTGCAGATTGCAGCTTCATATCTGCCACTGCTGTTGTGCTGTAATGCTGTTTTTCAGCAATTGTTCCATTTCCAAAACATTACTGATGCTAAGCCAAAGGTAAGTCTTATTAGGTCTGGATATAAGCATGAGCATCCTGGTGATAATCTCACAACTTAAAAGCAAAATGCAGCAATTCTTTAGACAAAAGTGCACAATTTTCTTCTGAATTTAGGATCACAAGAAAGATTACACTGCTCACATATTTATTTATTTATTTATCATTTTTAGGACAGCATCCTATGACAACAACCCTGGACTGATATGGGCAATACAAATACAAAATAATACCTGCTATTTCTCAGTTCTGCAGCTTTTCACAGTCCACATGTTCAGAGAAATTGATTGCCTTCCAAAGTTAGTCCTTCCCAAGTAATGAAATACTCTACAACCACATCCCTTTGTAATCCTGTTGAAAGCTCTTGGTCCACTCTGTCAAATGCATTTTAAATGCTCTTTTAAAGACTGAAATTTGATGGCTTTGGTCTAAAACTCTTGAGTCATTGAAAATAATCTGTTTTTGAGGGACACAGACAGGTCTGACCTATGAAAGGTCTCTTAGCTCAGATTTTTATCTTGAGTGCAGCAATCTTGACAAGCTCCAAAACAGGTATCACCTAAAGTATGGGACACCTGTGATCATAGTAAAGACAAACACTGGGTTTAAATTTAAGGTTTAGGGTCATTGGCAGTTTGCTTGACCATGAAAATACTTTTTTCATACATTCTTAAATAATAAGTTCCACATTCTTGAAATAGTTACACTCATTCTGCTTGATTGTAAGAGGTCAGTATTCTGTATTTCATTTATTAGGGTATTCAGGTGGGCAGAAGAAAAGTGGTAAAACAGGAAATTATAAATAATCCTAATATGTTAATAGAAAGATTTTTCCCATTTATTTCTCTGTCACATTATCTAATAGCAGAAACATAATTTTGCTTCTGTTTATATCACACACATACTTTTTAAAAGCCTATGTTTTTGCACCCTCCTTCATTTCAATCTCTCACCTTTCATTTTTTGGCTAAGCATTGTACACATTTTTTCAGACGAAGTCTTGCAATGCTTTCTATAATAACATCAATGTTTGCAATTCTCTGTTGAATATACCTCTTATAGTCATTACAGCCCAATTGCTTTGAGCTTACAGACACTTCATGAACACAGGAGTGCATTCAGGTGTTATAAAATCCTGTCTTATTGCAGATATTTATATTAGTCTTGTTCATCTTATTTCCAAATGTCTGTCATGATATCCTGACTTTCCTGAAGAGGTCTCCAACTCTGTGCATCACTAGCCATTATTATCACCATCTTTTCTGTAGCATAGCTGTTAATTCATAAGTTAAGTTGCAAGTATTTTAAGACCAGTACTTGAGACACTTCAAAAGCAGCCTCTCTTCAGCTTCCTAGTCTGACTTCCAGCATATGTTCTCTTCTCTTTAGCAGTTCCTTACCCTTTAAAATTCTGAAAATTATGTCCATTTTGTCCAGCTAACTAAAAGTTTCCAGGTGGTACCATACCTTTTTTTCCTTTTCCTTTCTTTTTTTTTTTTTTTTTACTTTCAGTGCTTATAGATTAGATTTGTATTTTATTTGAATAAAAAAATTACTTATCAGAAAAGATTTCATCTATTTTGCTGCAATTTACCTTTGATAGTATCTTGTGAAATTGCATTACATTTTCAATTTAACTCCGTATTACTTCATTTGTGTTTTAAATTTAGTTCAGTCTTGCATGTTATTAAAAGCCTGGCCTCACCATGAAAAATACTGTACTATTAGAAAATTAACAAACTGATTTAAAACACAAAAACCTTCTATTAGATTTGCATTTCTTTTAATATATATTTTTGGAATTAAAATAGATTTTTAGGGGGTGGGTTAGTTCATGTTTCATTTTTCCCATTGTGATGAAGTTCTTTATACCATTCCTGGGCATTTTTCTTTTCTATGTTCATTCAATACAATATGTGAAAATTTTATTGAAGGAGTTTGCAGCTAAATATAGACCTTTTCCTTTTTGTTTTCTTTAATCTCTCTCATCATAACCTCATTTCTTCTGTCCTAATCTACTAGGTTCCCCATTCCCATTCATGTGCTCTGTCAAATTATTCTTTTATTCCCTCCTCTGTATTAGAATTGAAAATCTCTGTTGCAATTTGACAGGGAGTAGAAACATTTTTAAGTCTGTTAGAATAGGGATAAGTTGCTCAGAATCTTGGAACTTTCAGTTTCCTTCCTTATACGAGGCCTATCTTTCTTTCCCTTTTCCAATAGAGTTGTTGTAAAGTGTTCATCTTTAGATTAGTGTTGCAGAGAATGTTTTCAAATGGTTATAAAAGGTCCAGGTAACTGTAATTTCTGTCTTCAATGAATATAAGTAGTCATGATTATCTGATGAAAAAGTTGCATGCAGAAGAGCAGGGATGGAAGGTGTTGGATTAAATATATAGCATATATAAATTTACCTTATTTTTTTGGAACAGGGAATTCACTCCTGACCTATGGAGTTGGTGTGCCAAAAAGGGTTTCCCTGTTACTTTGAATCAGTACATAAGGCATTTTAAGGTCCATTTAACCACAGGAGAAAATATATGTCTGCTTAGCAGACTGGATAGCCCATGCTAAATAATAGAAATCTATCTTCATTGAGGAAGGGAAGATGATCATTCAGAAGTGACATAGTGAGAGAAAGTTTCAAAGAGGAAATTAGTCACCATTTTAAAATAAAACCAAATTTTATATCTTGAGTATTTTTACTATTTACTTGCTTTATAAAATTGAGTAATTTTTAAGTTTTCAGACTTCCTCAGCTATACAGAGTATTCTCTGCTCTTTAGATGGATTTTTGGCATTTACACTATGCCCTATTCTCATCAATCTCCAGCTGCTATTGCATTTCTTATACTTCTTCAGTTACATTACAGGTCCATACTGCACACTGAAGTCATTGAGGTAAATTTAAATCTGCTAAGAAGCAGCTCCCAATGCAGTTAATATGATCCACTCGCTATGCTTTTAAGATGTTTGCTGAATTATTTCATTTATGCTTTACCTATGTATGGCAGCTAGATTTATAATGGAACCTTTCACTAAAATCATGAATATGTCTGTAGTATTTCTGCTCTGCATAGAAGAAATCAAAGGTTGTAGTTTCATTTTTCATGTGCAAAAAGCCAAATCCCACTAAGTTTGTTTTAATCAAAAAATGATCACTGATTCTGACATACAGGCAAAAGATGACAAATGAGTTGAAAAAAAGTGTCTGAACACCCGGCATCAATATTAAGGAAATACCTATCAATCAATCTATCTATCTGTCTATCTATCTATCTATCTATCTATCTATCTATCTATCTATCTTTAAATATGTATCAGATATAAATAATATTCCAGTGCCTGGATTCTTTAGTGCAAAGATGCAGGTTTACAGTCCTTCAGTCAGGTCAGAAAGTAGCCAAAATCAATGACTGGTGCTATGAAGAAAGAAGAAAAAAACTCTTTGCCTGTAGAATTTCTGAGTTCAGACAGAATGGCTAAATTCAGCTGTGTGCAAGTAAAAAGAGCTGCTAGCTGGCCACAATAAAACAATAATTAAATATGGCAGAAATGGCTTTTTTGTCACTTTGTAGTGCCAGAAAAAGTCATAAGAATGACCCATTATATACAAGGTAGCATATGGTATGAAAGCCCTGCAAAACCAACCAAATTTTTATGTCTGTTTGTTGGTTGACTTGTTCTAGTTATTCATGTTAATTGAATTAGCTGTTTGGAGGATTTTTGGTTACAATACACTAGTACACAAACACCATGTGGGGTTTTTTTAGCAGATTTTACTTAGTTGACAGTAAAAAATATCTATAGGCAGGCCTCAAACATTTTTTATAAAAATGGAAAAACATGAACTGAAGGTAGTCAAACCTAAAGCAATGTTGGACTACTATGGCAGTAACTGTGTCGTTTGAAGAATGATGTAACCTGTGTGTCCTAGCCTCAATTTTTCTTGTGCTGATTTGATTGTTCTTGATGGTGAGCCATGTGAAAGGGCTATGATAAGTTAAAAAGGAATTATGCTTCTGTATCATGGAATGAAACAGGGGTTTGATTAAAAAAATGGAATTAATGAAATCACTTAGATGAGTATTTCAGTTTTGTGGTAATATCTGCTTATTTTATTGCCTTGTTCAAAAAGTACAGACAGCTATTCAGCCAGTTAACTTGACTCTTCCCTTGGTGTATTAAAAGCTAGCAACAGACCACCAGGACACAAATTGTTGCTTTCCCTCAGCTAGCTGTGCATGGATAAAGGGAATGGTGGATACAGGAGGAGACTGTCCTTAGGTACAGCTGGGATGGGGATCTGAGCAACCTGGTCTAGTGAAAGAAATCCCTGTTCACGGCAGAGGAGCTGGAACTAGAGGATGCTTAAGGCCTCTTCCAACCCACTCCATTCTATGATTCTATGGTTCCGTATAAAATTTGAAAAAGATTTTTTGTATGACCTACAGCTGTTCTTTGGGAGCATCCACAATGGACAGTGTTTTATAACAATGTCCTCTAGAAGTAAGAGACAGGATTGGTGTTTAATAAAAATAGTAGCTTCCTTGCACTTAAGTAGGCACTGATTCCCTCTTGTCTTATTTTATATAGTAAGTCATTTACGTGAAAGGTGGGAATATATGAAAATCCCTAAAAATGAAAACTGCAGCTTTTATCAGCTAGTTTGAATTAGTGAAAGTGGCTATACCAGAAGGGTGTGATACAGGTTAAAGGCCAGTCTGGTCAGAGTGCCTTCACGTTTTTCTCTGGAAGCATAGAACATTATGTTTGGTTTTCATTATTTTTTTTTCCTTCGGCATTTACTGCAAAATGCACTTTGCATTCTGTTTCCTTTGTACAAAATATTTGAGTAATCTTTTTATTCTTCTATGTATGTTTCTGTCTCACTGATGGATCTCCCTTTCTTGGTTCATTTATAGCCAAAGGTTTCTTCAGGATATTAGCCAAAGACTGTATAACTTAGTGGGAAATGTTCTTTGCCACTGTATCTTCAAAGGAACAGTTTAATAAAATCCTGTATCCATTAAATTTCTTATACCTACCATGTCAGCATATTTTATCAGTAATTGAAAGTACTAAGGCAAATATGAGGATTCACACCTTTATGCCTTCTAATACAGATTTCTCTTGACACAACTAACAGAGCTGACAGTATCCATACTTATTATGTGAATAAATATCAATTACAATAATTGTATTCCTACCTACCTTTTAGAAATGTATTTTATAATATATATGTATATGTATACATATGTATATAAATTTGCAGAGATAATTTTAAAAATATAAATAAATTGAATTATTTGATTTTGAACTTCTCCTGTGTGCCAGCTACTCCCTACAATATATATTTTTTTCCAGGTTACATATTTACTCAGTCATCAGAGAGGCTGAAATGTAGGTAAATAAAGTAGAATGTGTTTTGAAAACTAAGTTATTTATGGCAGTGGAATAATTTACCAGGCCCTTGTAGTACTAGCAAAAGGTATGTACATTATCAGCTGTGACAACACAGAATTTACAAGAAAATATGCAACACATGTATAGATATATATGTCTGCACATGTGATACACTTTTTTGAATGAGGGGTTAAATATCAGAAAATTTATTCACTTGCAATTAAAAATGGGAAAAGTACTACAAAAAGTAACATATTCTTTTGTATATGATGAAAATAGTCTGGAAAAGCAAAATTTTAAACCCTGGTTTTGAAATCATTAGGCGGTTTTTGAATGAACATTAACCCTCTGATTCAGTGTGGAGTAACTCCTCATTAACACTGAAATCAATAAGATTACTCTCTGGCCCTTTGTCCTTGTCTTCTGACAGTGCTGCCTTCTGAAATAGTATTGGAATTGAGACACAGCCTCAGAGCCAGCTCTGAGTAGGCACATTTGCCTTTGTATATGAAATACTTGCTGACATCAACACACATATTTAATCTCTTTCAGAATACAGAAATATTTACAATATATTTAAATCTATAGATTTATATTAGATTAACATAATCTAGTTTGTATTTTCTACGGCTTGTCATTTGCTTGGGTATTAATAGTTTTGAAATAACAAAAACATTACTGTATCACAATACCCACAAGAAAATCAATGCAAATCTTGATTATCTATGCAAACACTAATCTCACATTCTGCTTTCACATTTGAATTGAGAAGTGTAGGTTTGTTTTGGAATTGAAATGCAATTGATGTCAGCATGTGCTTGTCATCTTAGGAGAGAGAAGTTGCCTCTACTCCCATGCTCTTACAATTTGCAAAGAGGTTTTTGTCTTAACTGTTAGGTTTTTTCCTAGAAAAGTGACATCTCATTAGAACTCATTACCAGTCAGCATCTGTCACAGAGCATGGATTTCAAACTTGTGGCAATACATCTCTTCACAAAAGCTTTCTCCAAAACATGGGGACACAATTTATTTTGTCATTAACCTCAAATGACATTATATGGGGCTGCACTTACATGTTTTGGTCTGCTTAAGAACATTTCAAAATTCAGGAGTTTAAACTCATGTTATGGCATTTATTCCTTTTAACATGTTATTTCTGCCATCAAAAAAAGAAAAGCAAAATATTTCATCACCAAATTCTGTCACAAAACAAGGAGGATTATGTTTAATTTTATTCTCCTTACAGTATTTTTTTTTTTTTCAAGGAAAGTGGAAACCCTGGGAATTCACTGCTTCAGTCAATGGTAGAAGTGAATTTAAGCTAGAGAAGGTTGACCAGAAAATTCCCATCTGTATTCTCAGGCACTATAAGTTTAATGTGTTATACTGAGGAACAAATATATCTAGGGAATATTAGCAATGCAACTCCAGAGTTAGTAACATTAATTTAACATTTCTGAACAAGTGTATTCAAGAGGTCTTACTTCTAAAAAGGATTTTACAGCCCTTCTATTAAAATTAGAAAAAAAAAAAAATTGTTATTTGCAGACCTGGAAACAATGTAAAACAATCTTATTATGTGAACATTTCTTTCATCTCTTAAAAAATATAAAATGAAGGATTCTACACAGTGTTGCAGGTCTAAATGTTAAAAACCACAGAAACTATCCATGCTGTCATATCAAATATTTTGCATCCTTAAGCAGAAACTTGAATTAGAGATCAGCAACCAGCATTTTCCTGTTGACAGTGCATTTATTATAATCTGAAGGCTCAAAGGTGCCTACAGCAGGCTATATGTTCAATAAGAAAACAAAAAGAATGTGCAGTTTAAGTCAGATATTTTCTGGAAAAGAGGAGACAGAAATGGACTGATTTATAACATTTTATGACACAGATTATGCTTTTCTGTGTTTCTTTGATCCTTAACATCCATCTTTCTTTGTTTTGGTGGGTTTTTTGATTTTTTTTTTTTGGTTTTTTTT
>VXAC01003058.1:432506-462370 GCA_013399225.1 Rhipidura dahli | reverse complement strand
TTTTTTTTTTGGTTTTTTTTTGGTTACAAAGCATTTTACTGTGCTTTTTCTGCTTCTGCTTGATATAAAGCAGACAGGTGTGCCAAATTGCAGTCTTACAAAGGAGAAAGGTGATCTGTTCTTTTGTTGACTATTTTGACTTTTAAGCAAATGTTTTCTCATTTTACCATCTGCCACTTGCAGAATATTTAAAGTGTGTAACTAAAGAATTCTATTAAATATTTTATACAAAGCAAAATTCCCAATAACTATTATGTGCGACTGCCAAAACTTAGGATAAAAGAAAATAGTATGAAACATTAAAGAAAGGTGGGTTATTAAAGCACTTTTAAAGATCTGAATAAGCACATTTGGAGATTTTAAGGACAAAAGAGTGTTACCTACATTGACAATTGAGACTTGCCCTTGGGTTAAAAACAAAACAAAGCTCCCCCTGGAGGTTCTTTAATTTGCCTGAACAGCTTATTTGGTAAACTAATCAGAAACATCACTCAAATAAAATATGTATGAAAGCAATCACAATAAGTTCCTAAAATTTGTGATGCACGCCTGTCATATTAACCTAATCATAGCAACCACAAGGATTATTTATGCTTAGGTAAGGTTTTGTCCAGGAATACCTGCTTTTTGTCTCTTTTTCTCTGTGATCCTGTACTTAGGACCCATGACATATCCTGTACCAACCATGCACACCCAGAAGCTTTGGTATCAAGCAGATTTCCAGAGCTGATTTCCAATGGGCTGGCACTGACTGATACCATGATGATTTTTGTTTTTTCTTTTATACCCCTGTTGCACCTTTTTACAATTTCTGTATTCTTAGTGCTTTCGCCTACATTCTTGGACTTGTTTGTTAAGCTAGGAAACTAAACATTTTAGAAGCTTAGTAATTAAAGGATCAGTGTTTCCCAGACCCCAAGGTCATCTCCAAAACACATTTCATAAACTAAGATAGAACCATCCAGGGGAAGGTTCCTTGGTGGGGGGGGGGCTCATTTGAGCCTCTCATTGGGGAATTTTGGGTAGATAAGCTAATTAGTAGGACATAAAACATTTGACCAGATCTTTTAGGAGGGAGCATTGCAGTGTGCATTGGGGTGCATTCAACCTGGATGTAGGGCACTTAAAGATCCTTAAAATAAATACCAAGGTAAAATCCCCTTTTCCCTTCTAACCTTGTTTGATTCTTGAATTTAAGGCCAGGAAAAGGCATCAGAGAGGCCTTGCAGATGGAATGAATTGCTGCCACCCGTGGAGATACACTGCTTTCCTGAGCTGCACCTGTAGGAGCCAAGCACTGCAGGATGAAATCTGAAATGCGGGTATTTCGCTCGGGGAATCAGCACAGTGGAACGCTTCATACCAAGGTTTATGTAACTTGTAATGGCTTTGTGTTTCCACTGGTTACTGTAGACTCTGTAGCCACAGGAAAGAGCAAGACATCTCCAAAAGGTGATACCGCTCCCTTGCAGATGACTCCCAATACACCAATAAAGCTGGATAAGAAGACTCTTCCCCTGAACTCCAGCATACTTAAAGTCATAAGGAGAGTGGGAATATTCCACAATTATCCTACTTTCTACATTTTCAAGGAAACTAACCAATCGCATTAATTTATATGAAGATTTTGGTCCTGTGGTAGGTTAGGAATGTTCTGTGTGCATTGGCCAGACAGAGGACTTAGGCAGACAGACATCCAGCTTTTGAATCCTTGCCAAACTATATAGGACAATATGCAACCGTGAATATTAAGTCTAAGCCATAAACTGAGATAGGCAGAGTGTATTGACCTCTGCCAGTATGCATTTATGTCATTTCTAGGAACTGTAAAAGTAAAAATAATGACATCTGCAGAGTACAAGTCCTTCCACAATGAAGTGGCCTTGAGATCACAACTTAGGTATGTTAAGTCCTTTCCTGATACTTCAATTTATGTCAAATGCCAAAGATCACAAAGGTAATCCATGTCAGAGAAAGGATTTGACCCAACACCTCAACTCCCGAGCTAATATTTAAAATACTCTACAAATCAGTCTATCTTTTTGACAGTTCACTATGTGAGAAAGTAATTTCTTTCTAGGCAAAACATGTTCCAGATGTTTTGCATTTGTAACCATGCTTGAGGAAGAATTATGAAAGCACTTGTTTGGCTCCCCTGTTAGAATTAACGATGAAATACTTCCCATTTATGAGTGTCTGGATCTAGTATTTATATACAGTTTTCACTTTCTAGAGTCAGATTCATACCTATTTTTACTGTAGCTGCCTTCGATAGAAAACATGTTGCTTAGGCATTGATACATGACATTTTGCTCCTAATAAAGATATCTGAAAATTCATTTCTTTAAGGCCATAACTTTGTTACTGCTAATATGCTAAGCAATTTCCTGCTGAAATTTTTCAAAATGTGAGAATATTTTCACATTTTGGGGAATAATCTTAAAACACTGAATTGAAAATATGGGGGAACATAAAAAAAGGGGAAGACAGATTTTAATATTTTATTCAAAGTATATGGTGTATGCCTAACTGAAACAGTGCAACTGGCCTCAGCAGAGGTCGAATAATGCTTGGGCCATGAGCTAGCAAATCACTGGTTTCTTGTACCCTCTGCCATTAGTATTGTGCCTGTTACTGTTCCTTTTCTTATCTCATTACTATTTTCAGTAACTTGCTCTTATCAGCCTGTAATGTTTACCTTTTGTGCTTCCAATATTCCTCTCCAGCCCACAACAAGGAGAGGTAAGGGCAGGGGGAGGGGGAAGTGAGCAAAGCAACACCTGGTTTGGAGTTTTTCAGTGGGAACACTAAATTGGGGAATGCCATTCCTAAACCATGACTGTATATAAGTGAATTTAGTATGATTTAAAATTTACTATCAATATATTAATTATCCAAAGGTGTGATAATACTTTTTGTGCTAATTCTGTCTTGGATTTAGTTTTATTTTAGTATTATTCAACAGTTTTCCATTGTGTAAATAAAGGATATCTTTCTCAGCTTTATCACAATTTATGATTTCTTTATAGAGATTATGCAGCTTGTGAATCCTCTTCCAAAAAGCTAATCACAAACCATTAATAGGACCTCTCATAGGATGAAAACAGTAGTCTTTACTTTGAGGTAGAGACAACTGGGAAGGGTAATGAAATCTTGGGAGGCAGGGAAATAAGAATACTACTTTTTACAAGAAGCAAATCAATTTAGCCCTAGTGAAGGACAGTAAATTTTGGACTGATAGGGGAAAATAATGATTTTCTTAAAAAAATTACCCAAAATTCATTCCAAGAAAAATTTATTCTTTGAATTTTCAAAAAATGGGAAAATTGTTGAATAAAGTATACAGTATTGTATCAGAACAAAAAGCCAAACAAACCCAGAAGCAAAAAGGAAACCCTAATTTTTTATTAAAAAATAAAGCTATCTTTCAAAATATATATTTATTTTAAAAAAAGTTAAAATGGCTAATAATACTGATTCTGTTTTTCTCTAAAGCAGCTTTCCCTAAAAATCATTTGTGTTCCTACTCCTGTTTATACAGTGAGTAAATTGCTTCACAAAATACATAAATAAAAAATTTCCCTTATTACACAGCCCTGGTTCTGATTGAAATCTCTGACTGCGTTGGCATGCTGCAGTAGTAACATCTCTGTCCTATAATTTATGATTTAAACTGTTAAAGAAGAGGTTATATATTGCAAAGTTTTTCCACTGTCCATCTGTGCAAGTAAATTTTAATCTTTAAATATAGTGTAGTTGAAAGCCATATGACTAAGCAAAGGAGAGTGTACAGCAGGTGATGCAGGAAATTAGCCCTGTATGAGAAAAAAAGAAGAAAACACTTACAAAACAGTAAATTAAAGTAAATTAAAATAAATTCCTTAAAGCAAATTGCTTTGCAAATTATTAATAAAACTAAAGAAATTATGATTTATGCTAGTAACATTAAATGCTTGATTTATTTTTCAGGCAATTTCAAAAGAAGGCACTAGACATGAGTTTATCATGGTGTTCTTGATGGAAAATTTCACTGCTTTGGATGGATTCTCAAAGTGCTGTTACAGGTAATTATTTTCTTATTCTGTGCAACACATTTACAATTAAAGATTGTAAACTACTTGTGCGCATTCTGAAAGTTACTCATGCTTTGGAAAAATACCAACTTGGCTATGGAATTGAGCTTATTTGACTATAGAAAGTAGCAATATGCCTGCAATTTTCACACTGCTGTTCATGTCTTTTTATATGGAGCTCCAGCTGTCTCAATGGGAAAAATAAGGGCTGTAATTCATTGTAAGGGGAAAAAACATCAGACACACTTCTAGTTATCGGGAAGTGTGTTATGTAACATTTGGCTCCTCTTCTGCTGCATTTCTTCCTTTCTCTTTGCAGAAACCTCAGAAGCAGGGGCTGATTTTTTAAATTTATTTAAATTTCTGCCAAATATTCTGAGTCCATTGGACTCTTGAATATATGTATGGCATATCCCTCAAGTGATAAGCTGAAATTTTATATTATTTCTGACTTGCGTGTTTTTTTTCTTAAATTAGCCTGACTAAAATTTGCTCATTTGTTTATTTCTTTTAGGTGAAACTTTTCATACAATGGCCGCAGAAGCTGACACATGGGGAAAAAAAAGTCATATAGCATCAGCTGAAAAGATAAATATTATAATTTTTTTAAAGCAAATAATCACAACTACCTCTGCCACCATGCCACTCTTTCCACAAAAAAAATAACAGAAACAACCAAAACACCAAAAACCCAAACCAACAAAAAAATGCCTCAGAGAGAAAACAGGGAATGGCTAAAGTATGATTTTTTGAAAAATACTTTTTTTGGGGGGATGAGCTGCAATTTTTTAGTGTACTTTATCAGCAGATCTCAACCTTTCTTGGAAATATCTATTTTATAACAAACAAACTCAGGCACAATACTGTGGCCCCTATTGTTGCCCAGGGTCAAAAGTCCTCTTCAGCAGGACATCAAAACTTAAATCCTTTTCAAAGACAAATCATTGACTAAGACCTGCAAGATCTTGGATTAACCTGTGTGATATTTTGTTTGTGAGGCAGAAAGTGTCAGTGGCTAGAATCAAGTACCAGTTTCAGCTTTCTTAACTGTTAAAGAAAGAGAAAAATTTTTAACAATGTGTTTTTAAGCGTCTGATTGGTTAACTACAGTCTGTACTTCTGGATAGTTCCCTCTGACAACTTGGACTGTTAGTTGTGAAATACAGCTCTTGAGGGACTTCACACACAAAAAATGGTATAAGTAAATTGAACATATTCTTGTACTGTTATGGCATACAATATTCAGGTCCCAAGTCTTTACCTAGTCTTAGTGTTGTACTTACAAGTCTCCAGTTTCTTAATGACTGTTTTATGGGGGTTTTATTACTTTTTGCTGAAGTTAAGCTTCTCTGTATTAGCAATAAGATGATGAAGCTGCCTTCTAATCCAAACTCCAAATGGTGTAGGCAGCAATATTTTTTAAGCGCTTGCAATGTTAGTTTATAAGTTGGTGATGATTTTGTGGTGTTAATGGCATAGTTCAAGATAGTTGCTTACTATCCCATATATATCCATGTATATTTTGTTGTGAAATTCCTTACAAAGAGTGATGATTCTTTTTAGATCAAAATATTTTTTTTTTTTTACTTCTGAAAATAGAGAATTAAGGATAGAATTGGTTTTCTTCTTCAGAAAATGGGATGTTGTGTATTTACTTGACTGAGTTTTTATCATAGACCTATTTAAATTGTGTGGTCAGGATAGAGAAAGATTTCAAAATATTTTTGTTTGTGTGCTGCAACTTTATATCCCCTCTCAAAACCTTATTTTTGCCACTTTCTACTTGATCTAGTCATTAGAAGCTCAGATTTAGCAAAAAGGGGACAATCAATAAATTAATAGGATTAATAAAAATGACAAATATTATTTTGTTACATAATAAACCAGAGCCTTGAATAAGCATTGTAAATAAAAAAAAAAAAAAAAGTTGTTGTCTAGATTAAGTTTATTATATCAATGGATAATGTTATACATTATAGCTTGAGGACAAAGGAGTTCAAACAATTGAGGAAATCTGACAAGGTCATAGAGAATGTAGGAACCTACAAACCCAGCTGTTACCAGTGAAATATCTGACTATTCATTTTCCAGGCAAACTGATGGAATTAAGATGTAGATTAAAGTCATTTTAGCTCAATTGCTTTCAGTGGAATTGCACTGATCGTCACCACAGGGAACTTCACATGACTGAAGACTGTGTATTCCCATTCTCTGCTCTTGTTCCTCTTCAAGTTAGTGGATCTTTAACCTATGAAGTCCTTTGTTGCAAGATAAATACGTGATATTAATCAATGGGATTTGCATCAGAGAGGTATATTACATGATTTGTTTATGCAAATAGCCCATGAAATGAACACTCCAAGGGCAAACAGTATATGTTTGATTGGAGCTATTTAGACTGACGTGAAATGCTGTTTAATAAAATAATGCCATGTGACTCTTAGCACTAGATTAATCAAAAAGGTTAATGTGTCATTTAAGCAGAAAGAAGGAAAAAATACCATTTCTATTTACTTTTTATGGATAGGAATAATATTTCTGCTGTTATACTTCAGAAAAAAATTGCAAATAATTGTCAATGATCTTTTGAAAATGGCCAGATACCTAATGAATATGTTCAGAGAATCATTCCATAACAGTAAGCTTCTATTACTAAAGGGAGGTGAAAATAAATGTATCCTCACATGAAGAATTAATTACTTCTGTGGTTTCATACAGAAATGCCGATATGAGCAAAGTAAAAATTTAATAATTCACTGACTAATAAATATAATCCTGAGGGAAAAGCCTGATTTTCTTGAAATGTACCAGATAACTCTTTCTTAGCAGAAAGAGCATGGAAAGTTTATCTCCTCAGTTTCCTTCTCATTTCCTGTGAGGTCCTGTCTTCTGATAGAACCCTGACAGACATTTCTTTTGTCATTTTTACATGTATCTTTGTATTCAGTCAGATGAAATTTAGACAGCCAGAATAATCTAAATCTTATTTAATTGTTAACATCAATAATGACTTACATAATGCACAAGGCTTTTTCTTGAGGCTTTGAACAAGAAAGAAGTTAATATTACAACCAATGTATTAATTATCTAGTCCAGAAGCAGAAACACTGTCTTCTAGTGTAGGTGCCCAGTCACACAGCACTGTAATTACAAGTAAAATTATCCTACTATTTGTCATGGCATACAGAGAGACATACAGTTATTTCATTCCAGAAGCTCAGAAAAGTACCCATTCCCTGCTCCTCACTGATTCCATCTTGCACAGCTTTTTCACCCATTCAGCTAGCAAAGGTCAGGCATTCCTTTGCATCCCTGTCTGAGACACAATGATCAATAAGGTTAGTGACTGTGTAAATAAGATAATTCTATCAATTTGTTTCATTTTCACAGGTAAAGGGAATACTAGCTATACAAAAGCTTCTTCCTCAGACTTGCCAAGTGTTTTGATTCCCAAGAAAAAACAGAGCATTCTGGTTTTTTTTGCATTTGCGTCTAAGATCCTTACAATCACTAGCATTCTGCTAACTGTTATTTGTAGGAGTCTTCTACTGTAGAGTAGCAGCAATGGAGAAAATAGTAACTTGTGCCTCTGCTCTTAAAAATTACTTTACCAAAATAAACTCTGAAGAAATAGCAGTGTTGAAAAATTCATTTTTAACATAACATGTTTGTTTCCTCAGTTTCAATGATTCAGTCTTACTGTTTTACACTGCTTGATCATGCAAATCAATTGTAGTTTAAATCAAGTCAGATACTCACAGCCATTTTGCCTCAAGGAGCTCTACAACAGAGAGAGCATTCCATGAAAACTTATCCATTGTTCATAATGAAGAAATATAGCTACAGAGTAACATAAGCTTTGCCATCTTGGAATAGCTCCATATTTTGTCAAATTACTTGTCTTAGAGTCAAAACCAGCCTTTTTACAAGCGTGACAACTTAAAAATTGTCCTCGCACGTGTAGGAACTCATCCTGTTGAGAAGCTCTGATAGAATTTTTCCCAGATATCCACATCAGGTCCCACTGAGGGAGAATTATCCCCTCTATAGTACAGGCAGCATAGGATGGAAAGGGTGTTAGCACTCTAGGTGCCCTAAATTGGAACAGCTAAAATAGGGACTGATACCTTCTTCCCTGGAAAATGCTACCTCGAAGCAAAATTGAATGTAGTACTATGTGCTGCCATCAGTTACTGAAGAAACATCCTTCATATAACTAAACTTGTTTTGCAGGGGAACAAACACTCTCAGGTGGCTTAAATTTTTGATTTGTCCACCCTGGGATTTGCAGTGCCCGGCTGCAAGGCACTAAGACTGGTGTTCTTTATGAACACAGTGAAAGATCACTTGGATTCAGTAGGATACTGCTTAAAATACCATTCATTGGAGCTAACACTGTAGGGAAAAAGAGAATAATATAGATAATCTTACATGCTTTCAGATGTAGGGAACAGTTGTATATCATTAGAAAGACCTCTAGTCAGGGAACAGCACATAATGCAGATCCCATCTGTTTGATGGCATTTTGGTCTTTAGAGCTCTTACAGGATATTCTTAGGAAAGAACAATACTATTAATCATTTCTAGTGTCAAACAAAAGGATGTTCACATGAGAACAGACTGCTTCACTCTAAGATAAATACAGGCACACACAGGTGGTGTTATTGCTGATGCAAATGGCAGCTGCCTACAGGCGCCTTCGTTATCAGTACCAGCTTCGTGTACCCTGCAGCCAAGGGATGTGCAGAGCTCAACACAACACTGAAGGAAAGCATCATAACACAGCTTTGCACAGCAAAGGACTGCATCTTCTCAGGCAAACTCTTGTTTTATTAATGTGGAGCATTAATTAATGTGGAGCATTAATTCTTCAGTGGAAGATGGTCTTCCTGACAGAATCATTACTGGGTTACCTAAAACACTTCTATCATTACCTGCTGTGCTTGCCATTCATGACATCGACTTTTCAAATTCTCAGATGGCTGATACTATTTCGTGCCTGTGCCTTAGTCTCCTCAACCAATTTTTCAGCGTAATCCAGCTGTATTTCACCATAAAACTAACATCCTCCCCCAATGAGAGTACATTGCAACAAACTGAGCTGGAATCTAAAACATGGGCAGACTTCACCCGTCCTTTCTGCCTACTGCTATAAAATTCCTACAGATAATAGTCCTGTCTGCCATACACACATGAATTAGACTTAGCTCTTCCCTTGCCTGCATTAGTCTCAACTCTAATAACTGCCTAATACTCTGCAGCTCCAAGCCTCATAATTGTTCTGTATTCACTGTGGTAGGCAGGTAAGTGTTTGGACACAATTTTTTGGCAGCAATCTAATTTTGATTACATATTATGATAAAATTTGCATTTCTTGCTGTATCAGACTTTATTTCTTGTCATCATGGTATGTTATTGGGATGAGAGCAGTTTTAAATCTAATTCCTGTAGAACATTTACAGTTGAACATATAGTTATTTCAAGTCCATTCTATCTTGGCTCTTCCTATCTTTAGAACAGTTTAGTATTCTCCTTTTTCTAACAAACTTCTAGTTTATCTCTATGAAAAGAGGTACCAATAGAGTACATTGTAATACTTTTCATCCTGGATGTCTATAGATGACCCTCCAAGATTTGTTGCATAATTCTCCAGTCTTATTGCTTATGCAACCTTGCATCTTTGCTCTTTACAACACACTTATACACTGAATGAGTTTCCATTAAGGTCCCTGAAGACAGCAAATTTGAAAAAAACCTCAACCTAAGATTCATATGGGATCTCAAACTTGACAGTTTCTCTTCAGTAAAGACCTGAAGCAACAATTTAAAATAGTTTAATTAGCATTTCATGGCATGTTATTAGTAATAAACACATTTCAGATATATATAGCTAATATATGTTTAAGGGTTTTTTCACATATATGTTTTGTGAAGCTTTCTACATTGTGAATTTATTTTTTCCATCTTTCTTTTGTGTTGTTATAGTTTCATTAATTATTCCTGTCATTCTTCACAATGTGACATATGAAAGTCTTGATGGCCTGAAGACTTACTAAAATTAGAGAATCATAGAATGATTTGGATCGGGAGTGACCTTTGAAAATAATTTATTCTAAGATAGTACCATGGGCAGGAGCACCTTCCACTAGGCCAGGTTTTTGCAAGCTCCAGCTACAGTGACTTTAAATGTCTCCAGGAATGGAACATCAGCAACTTCTTTGGGCAACCTGTTCCAGTGCCTCATTACTCTCATAATCAATGATGTTTTCCATATATCTACTTTTCTTTTTTATTTAGTTTCATTTTATGTTATTTTAGAACTGTTGCACTTTAACCTGTTACTGCAGGCCCTGGTAAAAAAAAAAAAAAAAAAAATCTTTCCAGCTTTCTTATAAGCCTTTTTTATATATTGAAGGGATGTCATAAGGTGTCCTCAGTTCTCTTCTCCAGGCTGAACAACCCCAGCTGCCTCAGCTGGTCTTCACAGGAGAGGATCTTTACTTCTCTGCTCATCTTCATGGACCTGCTTGGTAATCCTTCTATCTTTATGGTAAACCCATATCTTTCTTCTCTGGGGATGCCAGAGCTGGATGCAGCATTCCTTGGGGGATTTCATGAGAGTTGAGTAGAGGGGCAGAATCCCCTCCCTCATCCTACTGGCCATGCTCTTTTTCATGCAGCCTAGGATACAACTGGCTTTCTGGGCTGCAAGAGCAGATTGCCTGGTCATAGTTAATTTTTTATTCACTATTATTCCCAAGTACTGCTTTCAATCTATTCACCTCCAGCCTGTACTACTACTTGTACAGATTGTAAAGAACTATAAAGAACTTTCTGTTTTCTTCCACTTTATTTGGAGCTGTTGCATACCTCTTATTGATGTAAAGCTCAATGATTTGCCTACTAAGTTCGATGAAAATGCCAGTTCAAGAAGGAAGGAAGGAAGGAAGGAAGGAAGGAAGGAAGGGCGGGCCTTAGTTTTTCTCCAGAAGAGGGTGGGGTATTTTTAATAGAAACAACTTTTATTTACATTATATTGGGCTAAAGATTTTTCTCCCTTCTGTGAAATAATAAAATGCATCAGATGTTATCTTCATGGGGACTGTAACTCAAATCACAGACGTCCTAATTTTATTAGTAGCAACTTGTTTAGCCACAATAAATCCTGACTGTTCTGGGTTTACCTTTCTAACTAAGGAACCTCTTTATGTACTTGCAAACTGTGGCAGAGACATATAACAATTATTTTTAATTATGTTTGCAGTGAACAAGAATTATCCTGATTTCTTTTCCCCCATAACGAAGCATTCCCTTTTTTTTTAAGAGCAGTTCAAATAAGCCTATTGAAATAGAGCCTAAGACACCCTGTAAAATTAAAAACCAGCACATCTGAATGTGTTTTCTTTCTTCAAGATAATAACCACCGTCACCTTTATGATGGGATTTCTGAGGACATAGATGTCTTCTCCTTCCAACTAAATAAAAGGAGAGCCTTATGACCAATTAAAACCTTTTCCTGAAAAGGTTAGCTGAGGTATGTGATGCTTTAAAAATTGCTTCCAAACATTTGATACTTCTAAGTCAGCAATTTACTGTTCTTACTAATGGGACTGTTATGTTACCCATTTTTCATATGTTTTCTCCAAAGGCTTTTTCCAACTTTTGCATTTTTAGTAATGTTACTATTTTAATTGTATTCTATACTTTTCTATACTAAATTCTTTTTCTTTTGCTTTAACAACTAAAGCAGATTATTTTTATTATTTCTCTATAAAATCTTTTATCTAAGTTTTTGATTTTAGTGTTTTTCAGATAGTGTTCTTCCTTGACTTTAAGTATTGGAGGAATAATAGTACCATCTCTTGTTTTTCAAATGATTGTTAGCTGCAATTTAAACAACTTAACATAACTGGTGCTGATTTAAAAACTCTCTTTGTAATCCTTCTTTCCTAAAGGTCTTTAAATATCTTATTAAGCTGTTTTTTAAAAATGCTAAAGCAGGCCTTATATGTTCTCACTGCTGTTAGTTCCTATTCAGATTTGGCAGAAAATCTGCTACCTTCTTCACTTACTCTCTGCTACTAGAGTTTTAAAATAGTGGGGTGTTTTCATTATATGAATGCATGAATATGTATCTAGCTATTAAAATTGCTTCCTTTTCTAGATTCTTTACCCAATTGATTGTAATCATTATTGTTATTATTTTTCTGCCAGGTCCTAATTTTTTTCCTAAAATGAGTAGTTGAACTGAAAAATCAATTATTCATAGAGGCTGAGTCCAGATAGATTAGATGTATTTCATTTCCCTTGTCTAAAAAATCACTTATCAAAAAAGATATCAAATTAATCAGGCATGAACTACCTTTGTTAGATGTGTGTTGTATTTCATCCCATTTTCCATGTTCTTCCATTTATTTGATTATATTTTCCTTCAAAAGTCTGTCCACAGCTCTCAGTACCGCTGATTCATATGACAATGAGTTTACACTTATTTAGATTGCAATTTTCTTTCCTTTTAAAAACACACATTGTATTTTCCCATCTCTTTTATGGTAACAGCTTTACTAGCTTCCTTATGATGAGTTGGAAATTTCATATACAACATGTTCCAGCATAATATTATAGAGTATACTAGTTCCTTTGGCTGAAATATAAGTTTTTACCACATAAGATTTTTTTTTAATCATTCATACCTTTTTAGCACAAGCTTTCTTTCTGATGTTTCAATTACCTTCTTCCCCACTAACCACATTGTTTTTCTCTCATCCTTAATATCTTCTCCATGGTTAAAAACAAGTAGAATTTTTACTTATTTTTTATGTTGCTGTAAATTAATTTTAATCTCAGTCCTTTCTTGCTCCATCACTATATTAGATGTCACTAAACAGAATTTATGGATCTGTAGGAAAGACCTTACATAATTTGATTAATAATTATGGCCAAAAAATAGGAGTAGGCTAATAAAATGTTTTGATAGATTGAATATAAAAGATATGATCAATATTAGGAAATAATCCAGTACGTATAATGGCAAAAGGACAAATGGGCATGAATTTATTTTTCAGGAAATTATGATAAATTTACTAACTTTCAAAGTGACATTCTGAAGCAATTCACTCTAAGAAATGTGAAAGCAAGCATCTAATCAAAGTAGCGTTAAATATCTGATCAAATGTAGGCTAATACTAATATTGATGTATGAGCAAATCATCTTGTAGCACTTCTGCTGAAGAGATACACATCCTAATATGCAATGTAACTCATACCAAAGTAAGTCAACTAGGTCAGATGAAAGTGTATTTATTTTCTTTCATCAGCTATAACGGGAGAACAGAGTAACCAGCACCAACCAATCTTAAGAAAATTGAAGTCTGTTCCAGGTGACTATACTTGGATCTTTATTTGCAAATCTCCTATGCATTTGTCATTTATTCAAGATACATTGCATTTACTGCGAGCTCCACTACAAGCTATTCTTATTCTTATAATAATGTTGTTAGATAATATTCAAAATGGGTAAAAGGGAAGGTGATTGGCACATATCAAAACTCATTTTTTAAAAATTTCTCCATGTTTGCTTAGGTAAAACAAATGCAAATTGTCCCATATCTTTGTTTAATTTTTTCATTCTGTGTCTAGACTCATGATATGCGTTTAATAGAATCACTGGTGGAGACATGTGGATATTTACACTACAGCTGTTACAACCCAGAAAGTTATTTTATAAAAAAAATTACTTTCAGAACTTCAGAGCAAATATAGAGAAATGAAGTAGGAGAAAAATAGGAAGAGATTCAGAGTTATCACTAACTTAGTAAACTTGAGTGAAAATTCTGTTAAGTTCCTTTCCCATAGTCTTTGCTTACTGCATCCAGAAAAGAAGTTGAAGTCTGTGGTTTTCTTGGTACTCCATACTGTTCACAACCAAGAAACAGAAAAAACCACAAGCAATTTGAACTTTCAGTTGTTGCTGATTCTGTGAATAATTGACCCAACTACTCTCTCTTACTGTTACTTTTCCAGATAAATTGTATTTATTTGCTTTCCTTTCACATGTGTAGCCAAGTTTTGATTGGCTAAAATCAAACATATATAACAACTTATATTGTTGTCCAAAATGAGGGCTCATTACTTGGTGCGCATTGACACACACTGAGGTGAGATATTTCTACTTTTTATTCTAGTTTGAGCAAAGTAGGGAGCCTGGTAACCCACAAAATGCTGGCTCAGTGGGAATCAAAACTTTACATTATTTATATATTTTAATAAACAACAGCATCAGCATTCATTGGTTACAGATTAAATTTTTTTAAAGTTAATACTCAAACCTATATTTGCTAGTTATATCACTTGCATCTCATCCTAATTAGCCTTCATGTGCAGTTCTTCCCTCCATTTGATTCTGGGATATGTTTTAAGTAGATGATCAGTTAGTTAGTAGTCACAATCCCCTGCTGTCAAAATGATCTTTCCCCTAGTTACTGCTTGGTTCTGCTGATTTTACTCCTGTTAACTGTAATCCAGACAGCCCATTCATTTTTGGATTGTATTCCCTTTTCCTTAAAAAAAAAAAGTTAGCCAAACATACAATGTTCATGATGGAATTGCCTAATCATAACCATCCAGGTATAGTTACTGATTAACAATCAGAAAAAACTGCAAGGTTTGATTCAAATCTTTAGAGGCTCAAATTACGAGGGACTCAATATCAACATGACAACTGCTGTTGTTCTGTATCAACAAAGTTTATTAAAATTACATGTGCAGGTAAGCCATCTGTCCTTAAACAGAATAGGGACCAAAACTCTTATTAAAAATGTCAAATTCAGGGGCTATTTTGTACATTTCCTCAAATTATGACAATATCTAGGAATATAGAAAGTATTGGAAGATTTGGCCACGTGTATGAGATTACTTGAAGAGAATTTCCCACACTTCAAAATCGAAGGCACAATTAACATCATAACGCTTTCTGTTTCTTGGTACACTTTATTAACAAAAATGCTTATTGACTCCATTTTGGTGATGCACAGCAGTTCTGAACTGTGAGAAAATTGCTGATCAATATGCTGAAAATGATAGATGAAAAGAAGTTGGGATCTTAATGGTAAATTTCCATACAGAACCCATTGTTGCTTTTCCTCTAATTTTCAAGCCCCATGTATTCATTAGTATTTTTGTCGGTGATTAAAAATGGAAATTAAGGAATTGTATAGTGTTTCAGATAGCACATGTTCTTAGGTGTTTTTTATTCTTGTCATTTAATTTTGGTTTTTGCTTTAATAAAATAAAATTAGGGGGTTTTTTTGACTTTTTTGACTACTTTAATCTAGTAGAGTAAAACAACCTATCTTCTTTGAAGGTATTGATTGTACATTATGCTTAATTTACTAGAAAAATATGAAGTGTGTTGTTTCTGACTTAACTTACAGCTTTTTTTTTTTAAGTTATGCACGTCTTTTAGCACCTTACTATACAGTTTATGACGTGTAATTCAGAGAATATATTTTCAAAATAAAAGTACTATCAAATTAATGACGTAAAGGAAAAAACATGTATTTTTGTCAGCATATTGAAGACAACTACAGCATTAATAGGTATTTCTTTTTTCATCTAGCAGCTAGTAGAAAATGTTGCCTTTGTGAAAAAAAAAAAAACAAACCATGAGCTAAAAAATGTCTAATTGTACAAAAAATTTTATGACTCTTTTAAACCAGAGTCCTAAAAAGGCAAATCAGTTTCTTAGTCTGGATTTAGCAATGGTCCATGGTAAGGGATGTGCTATGAAAATCAGGTTTGAACAAAAATCACTTTTAAAAACTTAGTCTTCCATGCCCTTATTTGCTGTTGAGATGATTACTTGAAAGGATCAGTTCCTGTATTATTACTTTGTGGTCCATCAAGAAATTTTATGAAACAACAATGGCTAACAGTGGAAATTAAAAAATTATGTAAAACTAAAAATAAACCAAAATACCACCACACTGGCCAAAACTCCATGTGAACTTCATACTCCTGAGTATGAAGGGCAGGTAGATGTCTGTCTTTTCACTGGAGCTGAATGGGGAGCTGCCAAAAAATCTTCCAAAATCTGAATCTCTCTGCCCAAGGAACCTTTCTGTTGATGTTGGCCATTTACAAGAGTTACAGAATAAATAAAAGCCTTACAGGCTAGATAATTCTTAATCTGCAAGTACTTTGATAGGGCTTTAGTTATAACCTGAAGAAATGAAAAGCAAATTCATTCATCATACTCATTCTTTATCCACTTCAAATGATAAATCACAATAATGGTACAGATTTGTGCAACTCACACCATTTACTGTCAGGATTAATTAATTAATGGAGATAATTTGAAAGTATCATTGTGCATGTGGATGTGCAGTCAGTTCACTTAAATTTTGGTCTCCAGAGCTAAGGTTCTGAAGTCAACTTTTGGAAAATAGAATGGGAGAAAAGTTAGAAAAACTACATTTAGAAGAGTTCCTTCTCTGCTTAATTTTGTCTTAAGAAATAAATGATGCTTTTTCTAGTCGAAATTACTTACAAAATTAAAGGGTTGTGCTCTTGCTGCCACAGATAGGAAAACTGTTTAGAGGAGAAGAAGGAAGGAGGAAGCCCTGAAGGAATTTAAAGTAACTACTGGAAGACTAGTCTGGTGCATGCTGTGAAACATGGAGTCCATTAATCTTAGGAAGGTCCAAAGAAAGGTGAAATAGTCAAAATTGTGTTTCTTCAACACAACCTCAGTCTTGCATATTAATATTAGAAGGAGACAAATTAGTATATAGCAGTGATATTTTTGTGATAGAGTATAAGCCTAAATGAATCAAAAAGTATGAGAAAAGACAGATAAGAAGGGCAAAAAAAAGAGACATACAAGGGTAAGGGAAAAGGAAAACATGTCCAGGAATCACAAAATTTGAGGGAAATATTTTGGAACATTTCCTTTGGACTTAATTTGTTGCAAAAAAAAAAAAATGTATGTTACAACAATTCTCAAAAGTGAAAGTAAAAAGAATGGAGAAAAAAAATAAAGAAAAATAAATGAAATGAACTGAAGGAGTGAAGAGTAAGCATTTCATATAACTGTGTGAATCCAAACTAGTGCTGTAACACAGTAGAAAACTGCTTCAAGTTAGACAAACTCCAAACAACATATTTACTGACACTAGAAATGGGATTACTACAATGGGAGAAATTCTGCTTTTAATAAAAAATACATGGGTATGAATGCTATGCAATGAAAGCCAGAAGGAAAAAAAAAAAAAAAAGAGAAAATAAGTCCCTTCTATGTGGTTTTGAAGTATTACAAGATTTTCTGCGGCAGTTGTGACTATTGCACTAAGTGAACGATATAGTTTATAATCTGTAGTGGCTATGAACCATTCTACAGCAGAAGAAAAGAGAAATGAATTGTGGCAAACAGGGGAAGAGATCACAAATAACTGTTAGAAGGCCAGCCACAAGGCTAAACGCCTTTGCAAAGAGGTCAATGTTTGATATGTCTCTTGCTGCTGGGTGAAGTATTGTACTCTATAAAAATACTTTGATCTGGTGGGATTTAGCTTATTTGCTCCTATCCTTCAGCTCTCAACAAGCATTAAAGCGTATAATTAAGAAAGAGCTTGCTTGCTTCAATCCAGGGTAAAGGAAGAAACTCTTTGAAAACACGATCCAATTATGTTGGGGAGGACCTGAAGGTTTGAGGTGCTGAAAGCTGTCAAATTATTTATTTTGAAACAAGAATGTATCCTCAGGAATTAGTTTGCTTCAAAGAGATCAACACTTGCAGTGAAAATGCCCTGATAACAGATCTTCATGGGCTCGTCTGTGCTTTTCCATACTTTTGGTCATCACATGCTTGCTGGAAAGATTCATGTTAAACTCACCAAATGCTTTCAGGTCTAGGTCTCATCTAAATCCTTTAGAAGTGCCACAAATAATTATTTTGCCTTAATTAAGCTCAGGTCCAAATGTTTTGGTCTAATACTGGAGGTTTTCACCTTTAAGCTGTTTCTGAATAGATGTTAGCCAGAAAAACAGTACATTTGCAAAATAATGTGATGACAAGGAATGTTCTAGGCATGTATGTTTATGTCCCATAGTGGCTAGAGAAGAGCTGATTTCAATAAGTGATTTAATAGTCTGAAGTGTTTGAAAGAACCACCTCATCATTATAAAATACTAGACTTTAAGTTGCATGGCTGTGCATGCATGTTTTTCAGGCTAGATTCTCAAAGGACTGTAAAAGCCCCTGATGAAATTACCTTTAAGATGTTTATGAAATTCCACAAAAGATATACTTTCTGTCTGTGAATATCTGAGCCTCTGAACTGCCCAAGTCTCCACTGCCAGACTTTGTCATGTACCTAAATACTTGTTAACGGGAGTATGCACAACAGCCTCTGATGCTGCTGAGCAGGTGAGGCAGCTTTGTACAGCCTTGCTTCTTACTAGCACAGTTATATTGCAACAGCTAACACCCTTGGGACTGCAAGTTAATAAAAAAGTGTTATAGTTACATGGAAGAATCCTACAAGATTACACTAAGACAATTGGGCACAAGAAGCCAAACACATGAGGGATGAATGCACCAAAAGAAAGAGGAAGGAGATGCAGGCAGATCCTATAACCATGACCTATCTCTTATATTCATATCATCATTGTTATTTTATTTTATAAGGGTTATTACAAACCTGTGTAGGAGGTAAAACCACTTCATTTCTAGCGCACATTGTAAAATCCATTATATGAACTGCAGGTTATAATGACTTTCCTGCCACGATTTTTATTTGGATTGCCTGCATTGCCACAGTTGACTTCTACATAGATATTAGCCTAAATTCAGGAGTGATTTCTAGTTCACACACATTTGCTGAATTTACACTCAATTAGATGTGACTCAGCAAAAATATGCACCACTATGGGTAACAAAAATAGAATGTTCATTGCCATTTATTGAGGCCACTTAAAATATAAAATGGAAAATAATGATTAGTTTGAGAAGATGTCATAATCAAAGTAAAATTTGTACTTTTTATAAGTTCAAATAATAAAAAGAATGATAAATATATAATATATCACAACCCTGGCTTAGTAAAATTTTTTCTCACATTTGCAGCATATTTGTCTCGGAGCCACTATCTTACAAGAAGAAATAATAAAGACATATAATAAAGACATATGTGTCCAGTCCAGAAAATGAGGGCTCTGTACACAATTTCAGAGCTTGGAGGACTTCAGGCTTATGTCTAAGTCCTCCAATTTAATTATTTTTTCAATTCAGCTCATGTTTCCAAAGACGTGCCCCCAGACTGAATATTAAAACAAGTTCTGACAGGGAGTGTAGAATAATGAAATACTCATCCACTGTTTTACTACATTCCATTTATATGACAATGTTGCCTTAAATATACATGTCTGAATGAGGATTTTTGGTAAACATCTGGATATTAATCTCTTACTGTTTTCAACCTCTTCAGCATTTGCAGTAAACTACTTTGTTAAATTCCTTATATTCAACATATGTTATTCTCATTTAGTCCTCTTCTTTCTATGCTAGTCTTGGGGTTCTAAATTCAATGTTTGGGGCTTCATTGCCTAAAGATAAGGGCCTGAGGTTATCCTACACAGTTTCCTCTGCCAGTCCAGAATGTCTCTGCCCATCCAGTGCAACTTCAGTCAGCTCCTCTGTGGACTTCTCAGATGTCCTCAGCCCCTCAAATTTGTTTTATTACCCACAGAACATAAGATTACTGACTCATTATCCCACAGCTACCATTTTAATTAAGGTGACTGTTGTAGTCCAATCCCAATAGGTAGATCAGGCCCACACACCCATTTCTCAAAGTGGTATAGGGAAGAGGATCACCAGGACAAAAATGAACACTCATGGATTGAGATAAAATTTAATATGTAAAACAAAAGTTTCATGTGCAAACAAAACAAAATAAACTTTCTTCACTGCTTCCCATGGCCAGGCAGGTGTTAAACCATCCCCAGGAACCCAGGGCTCCATCACATGTGTTGGTGACTTGGGATGGCAAATACTGTCACTCTGAACGTACTGCTCATGTTCCTCCTTCTTCCTCACAGTTTTTATTGCTGATCATGACATCATATGGCATAGGTTATCCCTCTGGTAAGTTGAGGTCAGTTATCTCACCTGTGTGTCCCCTACCAATCTCTCAGGTATCACCAGTGTCCTCACTGGTGGGACAGTTTGAGAAGCATAAAAAAAAAAGGCTTCAGTGTTATGTAAGTGCTATTCTGCAATAAATAAAACATGGGTGTGATAACAACAATTTGGTGACAAATTTAAAATGCAACACCATACCAGATCCTATGGAGATAAATATTTTTATCCAGACCAAAACCACTGCAATGACTTTTGAGTCAAATACGCCTGGGATATCTAACAACAATCCATGCACAACTTTGTAAAGGTTGGCTGAGCTAATACTCCATGGCTTGTACAGACATGAACTGAACTTTTTAAAGGTAGCAACCAATACTGAGTTTTTACAATTTTATGTTTTATTGCAATAAATTGCTATAATAATTATAAATAAATTTAATTTTGGCTCATCTTTCATTGTGGTGAATTGCATAATATTGCAATGAATTGAGATATTCACATTGGGATGAATAGGAACTTTTCTTATGTCAAATAAAATGGTAACATTTTGCCAATATTTTCAAATTGGAATTCACATTTGCTTTCACTGAAGTGTGCTTATTATCTGTATGCAGTATGAGAAAGGAAATATCCGGTTTTCCTTTAGCTATCTACAGTATCGGAATCAGCATTGAAACTTTTTTATTCCCTACAGTGGTAGATTCTCTGATCTGGACATTTTTTTGAGACAATAACTATAAAACATTGTTAGGATTTACATCATAACTAGAAATGATAAATACAGGATTGGACTGTCAGGCCTCATTGCTTAATTAAGTTATGTCGGGATCTTTTCAACACCAAAATCATCTTAACTCATACTTCAAAAGCAATTGACACTGGGAAAGAGGAATGACTACATAAGTGGTTCAGATAAGTACTTCGCAATATTTTTTACTTCAATATTTTTAAGGGAAAATATATTGTTCTGGTAAAGACAATGCTTCTGTAACATTGACATCCATGAGAATAGGACTGGGCTCAGAAATTACTAATGGCAAACAGTATCTCAGTTCTGTCACAAAGGTAATTTTATTGAGTTTTCATGGCAAGATTTGGTATTAGAATGGGCTGCAGGAGTGGATTTTATGAGAAACTGCTAGAAACTTCCCTTGTGTTTGATGGAACCAATGCCACCTATTTCCAAGATGGACTGTCCCACTGGGCAAGGCTGATCCCATGAGACACCTCTATTGTGAAGCAGATGTCCACTGTGGAGAGTCTCGCTCCTGGGCAGGTGGATCACCAAGGCTGCCACCCTGTGGGATGCCTGGGCTGGAGCAGGCTCCTGGCAAGACGTGTGGACCTATGGAGAAGGGACCCCATGCTAGACCCCATGTGACTCATTCCTGAGACACTGCACCCTATGGAAGGGTTCATGAAGAACTGCAGCCAGTGGGAAGGATTCATGCTGGAGAAGTTCATAGAGGACTGTCTCAAATGGGAGGGACCTTTGCTGGAGTGTGAGGATTCCTCTCTCTGAGGATGAAGGTGCAGCAGAGACAACATTGTAATGAACTGAACACAGCCCAGTTTCCTGTCGCCCTGTGCTGCTGGCAGGGATGAGACAGAGAATTCAAAGGGAAGGTTAAGCCCAGGAAGAAGAGAGTGGTAGGGGGAAGGTGCTTTTAAAATTTGGATTTATTTTTCATTTCCTACTCTGATTTTATTGGCAATAAATTTAACTAATTTCTTTGAGTCGACTCTGTTTTTTCCATGTTGGTAATTGGTGAGTGATCTCACCCTGTCCTTATTTTGGTCCACTAGCCTTTTGCTGTGCTTTCTCCCCCTTTTCCGGCTGAGGAGGGGAGCGATAGAGAGGCTTTGATGGGCACCTGGTGTCAAGCCAGGGCCAACCCCCCACAGAAACTAACGTGAGTTCTGTGTAAATGTGTGTCTTAATTTCAGCATCTCTATTTTAAAATTTAAAAAGGCCACAGGAAATTCAACTTGGAAGAATAACAAAGAAGGCTGCAGAATTCCTTTATCAAAGATAACAGCGAATAGGAGATGAGTTTTTGACTTCAATTGACAATGAAGAGCTAAAGGTGGAAATTACTACTGTTTCTAAACTCATTAAATAAAATTAGGAGTCATGTAAATTTTATTCTTAATGCTTTTATTATTTTAAAGGCTTAACTGTTATGTTTGAAAATAATCACATTTATTTGCATTTTTTAGCATCATAGGGCATGTTAAATTTTTGAAAGTTAGGTATCATATGTAAACTAGTTTTCCTCTGGCTAAACATCTATCTTTAGTTAAATGCCTAGTTTTGTAATTATAAAGGTGAGATCAATCTCATCCTAAATGTACACACAGAACAGAAAACAGGATCATGATCCATAAGACCACAGCTAACATGCTCACACAGGACCTTAGGCTACAGACCTTAGGCTGTGTTCCCAGAATCAATCTTCTAATAATCTGATGCTAAGTTTTCTAAAATCTCATTTTACAGCTGTGTGTTCCTAATCAAAGGGGGCTGTAACTGGCTTCTTCTCCATAAGTAAATAAACAGCTGGAGAAGAGTTGAATGGAACTGCAGAATCTGCACCAAGGTACAAGCTCTTCTCAAGTTTTAGAAAGCAGAAAGTACACCAGCACTCTGGCAGAATGTTTCTGAAAGCAGAAATGCAAAATTGTCTCCTAAGATACCAGGCAATGAAGATAGCTTGACGAAGCGAACAAGTTTACCACAAAGTTTGTTGGTTTTGATTTTCTTTTTTTCCGAACACTAGTCAATAATGGTCAATTAATGGTCAAATTATATCTCATGCTACGTACAAATGTTGTGGAGCTCTTTATAGAGATTTATTAAATAAGTATGTTGTTGGCTGGAGGCTCTGGCCAAAATACATTAATAAAGGAAGTGAGTAAGCTCTCCATACATCAAAGAGCAATTAGAGATTTCAGTTACATGGAAAGATTTTGTGGTAACTGTTCTCTCTTAAAGACATTCAAGCATCAGCAAACAAGGGTTGTTTATGTCCTCAGCATGAGAACAGCTGAAGCCCATAAATAGTTTTATAGGAGCTAGTTCAGGGTTTCATTCTAGAGCTTTAATTTGAAGTGATTAACTTTTTTTTTTATTCTCACTCTTCATTTAATCCTGTTTGAGCCAGACTGTCATCTTTATTCAGAATGAACTGTATTTTACACTGCAAATCATTCCAGTGGTATCAGTGACGCAATGTAATGCATGTTCTGCAATAAAGCATTGCTCGGATGAAACATGACCCTTAGACAAAGGAGTCTTGATGTACTGAGAATGTACTTGATAATTTGATAAATTTTATATATCTATTACATATAATATTGCTCTCTGTGGAGCACGAAAGGATGAGTTTTTCATTTTTAGCCATGTTTTTGTAATAAAACTGGCCTTGAAACAGCAACAAAGCCCTGGAGCTCCTCACAACACAGCACACACTGGAGGTCATCATATTTTGTAGGCAGTTGTCCTCCTGATCTGAACCGTTGTTCACCAACACAAACTAAAGAGGCAATCTTGAGACTGATGTTTTATCACCTATTCAAAAGAAAAGGAACAATTTTTAAACACATTTACAGTTCAAAATATCAGATTACATGGAGAAGCAAATTGTCAGTAGTAGTTAAAATATAAAGCTTTATATTTTATATATATTTTATTGTATGTCTTTTTACTAATTTTATTGTTTCAGTTGACCAAGTGATAGTCGTTCAAAGTTGTTGCAGCCAGTTAGGCACTGTCCATGGTCCTGTTGGCAGGGCTACTATGACTTTCTTTTAATCATGCCACAGACATGAAAAAGAAAACTTACTGAGTACCGTGGAGCCAACCTTTACTTGGGATTGATTAAAAAAATTACTTAGGAAATTAGGATTCCATATTATTTTGTTCTCAAACAATATTTTGATGTTTAATAAAATGTTAATATTTTATATAATTGTTAATAAAATTTTATTAATTCATATAGTAAAATATTATTATTTTATGTAAATATACTACAATAGACAGGAAATTTTGCAAGTTTTGACATGATTAATATCAAAGATTGTTTTATAAGGAGGGAATAATCTAAAATTAAGGGTAAGAATCTTGTTTATAAACCTACTTCATCAAATATAAATCTTTCATTTAAAATATTTTTGATTTTCCAAGTAAACCATGACAGATTTTATATTTTCTTCTAGGACACAAAAACTGGGTCCCTATGACATTGGAGTCATAGTGTAGAGTGTATCTTCTCTAGCAATCAAGACATTTGAACCTATTCTTCACTGTTATGTTGAGAGATCCATGAAATTCACATCCTTTTCTTTCATTTGATAATGAATCTTGAAACAGGAAAAAAAAAAAGCCAGTGAGAGGAGAAGAAAGAGAGGTATTAAAAATGTACTGATATAACTACATCTACTATTTAAAGCATCTAGAAGGCAGATGTCGTTCTTATAATTCTGGTACTAAATTCCTCCCTATTAAAAAGAGTTAAAATATCTAGTTAGTTTATTTTAAATTGTTTTTCTGCATGGAGGGAACTAAGAGATTGGATTTTTATTCAATTCCTTATTAACTTAGAAGCAGCAAATTGGGTGCATGGAAACTTGCAGAAAGAAAATTACAGTACTAGAGGCTCTCTAGCAAAGCTCTGTAGTGAAGATCCAAAGTGTAGCATAATTCAGCACTTGCTCACTCAAAAGCAGAAACTCTGAGGCAGGTATATTTAAAAACACTATCATTATGACCATTTTGCCTGATTCACCTCCTGATTTATGGGTGAAATATTTTCAATTTTAAGGAAAAGTTTTTATACATATATAATCTCTATGTATGTTGTATAAGAAAAATAATTAAGTACTCTAGCCTTATTCAACCTGTAAAAGAGAAGTATAAGAGTTCTGATGGTTCGGGTTTTTAAAATCAAAATTGCCTCAGATAATGGAAGCAAGGAACAATCATTCATTGTCTGATGACAGTGAAAATCTAGTATGAATGGAAAAGGAACTAAATGAATCAAAAAGGTGTCTGATTTAAAACAAATAAAGAAGAAGGAAAGCATCTCCACAAGATATGAATATTTGTAAGTTTACATGAGTACAAAAATCATGGCCAAATGGATAGAAGAAAAAAAAGGCATTGCTGTTTTTAAGAGACCAAGGACTTTATCTCACAAATTCAGGGAGACTTTGCATGCAGAGTCGTAAACACTTCTCAAGATCAAGTATTGACTGTGGCTTCAGTCAGAAGCTTTCAATGAAATCAGTTTAGATGAAAACAAGAATTTTGCTACTTTTAAGAAAAGCCCACAAAATGTTTTTATTCAGGTGAAAATTGTGTCCTTAAAATATTATCAAATATTTGCACTAAACGCTTCATGACTGTAATTCAATATGGAGGTGGAAACAAGGCTGGTAAATTGAAAGTGTCTGAGGGAAATGTGACAAGTTAGTCTTCATTCATGTGATTATTTCCTCTTACCCCAAACACAAGTAACTGCATCCAGCTATTGGAAATCTTCTCTGAGACATACTAGTGCTTCATCTGTGCCCAGTAAATGGTAGTGTTCATTATTCAGGGCCAAAACTGTGCCAAGGACTGCTCTAACTATTTGGAAATAAAGAGAATAGCATTGTGCAATAGAAGTGTTCCAGTGGCTAGGAAGATTTTCTGTCTCTTCATAATTTATTATAAGATATGCAGCCAGGGAACAAAGGCATGCAGGAATATTGAAAGTCACAATGAATCTTTAGTGATATTACACAAGAATTGTGCCCATAAAGACTTCCTCTTTGAACATGGGCTAGTAGGCGGAATCTGCACCATGTGCTCATGATTTTCAGAGGTGACAGAGATGAAGAGTTAAAACATCTGAAGTTTTGTGTGTGTTTTACTAAACAGCTACATTAAAGGAAAGCATTATTAACATGATCACTATTAATATTTTTATTAGTTTTAGTTTTTTACGAATGTCAGTTTTGCAAAGAAAGAAAAAGGTAAGATTTTTTTTCAAAGTCCATAAAAGAGTTTAAGGAGAAATTGAATTTGATTTTTTATTTATTTCAGAAAAACATTTCTACTTTTTAAACAATCAGTTCTAGAAACAGGAGAGCAGAACTGATTGTCTGATTCTGGTTAATTTCAGCGTAGCCCAAGTGTCTAGCCTTTTTTTGAAGATGTGACCACTGATCAAGCTGGGAGTATATATCAGAGGTATTTTTTCAATATACCAAGGAGATATTTTATTTAGTAAAATTTTTGCATTAAAAAAATATGAACTTTCCAGTGAATAAACAGAGATGTTTCCATTTTGCTTCAGATGATAAAATGTTAATTCACACCATGACATCTGTGTTACAGATATTGTCCAGGACTTTTAGGAAGTATAACCTGATAGAATTTCAAGGTTATTTTATTAGGTAACAGTACATATGATTATAAGTTCTAGAAAAGACTCTGCTTAACTTGAAGAGAGGAAGGAAAGAACAACCCCTGTCAACTTTCCAGTAAAAAAAAAAACATCCAGTGAATTCATCTGCAGTTATTTACGTATTCCACAGAAACTGAAAAGAAATATTAAAAGCAAAATTGCCTTTCCCACATGTTAAAGAGTGTAAAAAAAAATCATTACTTTTTTTTTGTATTATGTTTCAAAGTGAGAAACATGAGGTCTTAAGTTTTCCCATCAGTAGAAGGGACAGGTCCTAAAAATGTCATAGTTCCTTTGTTGCATGATTTAGTTTCATATTTTGGGAAACACATTGCGATTTTGTTGCATTTTGAAATACTTTAGCTGAGAAGTATATGACCGATTCAGATAACAAGAGATGCCTTCTCCTGATTTAGTGAATATTGTTTATTGTGGGGGGGATGAAGAGTCTTCTTAAGGATTACATCAGATGTAAAGTTGTATTCAGTCCAGCAAGGAACAGGAAATATGTCTTCCAATGTTTCTCCTGCAACTGCTGTTTATCCTTCCAAATTCAAGGCTCTAGATGACAGATGAAAGACAGAGTTCCCGTTTCATAAAAACGTTAAAATATAAAATTGGAATGAAAAGTCAAAATATCTTTCATTCAAAAGAGAGAAAAATGTGCAGTTCATCTGAGGGAATACAATTTTATTTGATAGATTCGGAACCCTACACAGGTATTTTGAAAGTTTTAAATGATGCATACTGAGCTAACATTCAATATGAAAAATCATGTTGAAGACAAAAAACATTTATATATATAGGCATCAGACATATGCAAAATATGTTTTTTATTGAATCATTTATTTAATCAATGAAATCCTCAAAACCAAATCTTTTAGAAAAGATATATGAACTACACTTTTTAAAAAATATATCCTTTTTAATTCTTGAAGAAAAAATTTCAAATTTAGTTGTTCAATTTTCTATTGAATTTTAATCATAGTAAACTACATTCAGTATTCCTGTACTTTCTCATACTTTCTTCTCTCCCTCCCTTTGAGAATAGTTTCTGGCAGTCAGAAAATAAGAGGAGAGAGAGAAATGATAGGAGAAGCTATAAAAAATGATCTTGCAACAAAACAGAAGTGTAGGGATGCAAACAACAGATATTTTTCTCTCCGTGTGTCTTTCCCTCCAGTCTCCATCAGACATTAATGCTTTTGAAGGAGTCCAACTACCTGTTCAGAGACCTTCAGCTAAAGAAACAGAAACAAAGGGCACTTCAATAGTCTCATCACAAAAATTACAGCAGCTAGTTTATCTCACCAATCTACATTTGATCTGTATGTAACAAAGTTGTATTTGATTAAAGAAAAATTATAGAAGTGAAACAAAAGTGTAACTCCTGGAAGAAGGAAAAAGTGAATATTTTCAAAGACTGTCTTGACTGTAAAATAACTTTTGTTCAACAGAAGCATTCTGGAGGTATTCATAACTACAAATTTTCTATGATACCTTACTTCTTCTGTGATTTTCCGCCTCAAATGGAAAAACTATATATTTATTTCCAGCAATATAGCCAGTAGGGAGGTTACCTGACGATGTGAGATTTTAGGTATTGCAAGGTAAGTCCATGAAAGAGTTAAGTACTGGAAACCTAACTGAATAGTGTTGAGAAGCAATTTTGATAAAATCAGAGAGGAATGCCAAAACTAATAGATATTAATAACAGATAGCTACACAAGTATAGTGCATCTATGGACATGCATACACATCTCCTCATCAATCATCATTTTTATGGAAGCAGCTATTAATAGCCCCAAAACTGAGCTGCATCTTTGACAATATTGTACTAATAAAACATTGCCTAAGCTTGGCTTGAAGGCTGTGAAGTCAAATAATGGTTTATAACAGGCCTCCCTAAACAAGATGGTATCAGAAGCCTTGAAACTGCAAGCACAGGATGACACCAGATGTTCTAGAGCTATAAACGCTACTCAGAAATGATCAATTATTATTTACTAAAGTAAGGCAGCCTTGGGAACAGAATAGAACTACTTTTTGCAAATAACAGGAAGAGCAATAAAAACTAGCATATATAAAACTTAGATGTAACACAAGGGGCTGAGAAAAGCCTGAAAAAGTAATTGTGAGAAAGGGAACCTGGATGTTAAAAATTGTACTGAATAACCTCAAGGACATGTCATAACAAGGTGGAACAAACCTCCACCAGGAAAATTAGTTTCAAAAAAGGTTGGGATGCTTATGACTTGCTAAACAACCTGCTGAAAATGTCAAGCATAACCTCAGAAAAAAATGGTAGGTGTTAGAAACTTGTGTGTGTCTGCTTTAACTGTTAATTTGGGATAGTCTATATAATTGAATATTTTGGACTGGAAGTGCTAGTATAATTCTAAACAGATTTATATTCTCTCTTTGAGTAGCCTAACTAAGAATTTAGTTAGGCTTTCATAAAATTCTTGTTTTCAAATACAAGGTGTGCTTCCCCAGCTCACAAACATGCAAGAGGTCTTTCTTATAATTCCTCACTGTTGCATATGATTAAAATTCGAATGTGTGAATGATTTGGGGGGCAAAGTCATGTCATTTCATATTGTTAAATATTTGATCTCATTTTGTTCTTTGCATTGTCTCAAAAATATTATAATCAAGTCTGGCTTTAAACCTCATGTAAAGAATCTGTTTCATGCTTTAAGACTAATCTGACTATCTTTAAATACAATTTTTCAAGTTGGAGAGTGGTAAAGAAAGTTAAATTTTTTTGAGTATAAAAGTCCATTTTCTCTGAAAAATTAGATTATATCAAAATACAACTGTACTGAGTTTCCTACGATTTAAGCCTCAGTGCTTTATAACTATTCTTAAAATTAGAAAAGTTTATTTTAAAATTTTTGATAAAATTAAGTTTGAGAATATTGTTGGATTGAAAAAAGGCATTTTATGGCTCTTCTGAATTGTTGGATCAAACATTACTTAAGATAATATAAAATATAAAACATAATTAAAAAATAGAAGAGTAAGATCCAGATTTGAAAGCTAAACATAGATGAAAACAGAAGTAGTTCTCCAATAAGAAATGTTAATTATTTTTTATCTTTAACTGAACATAATATAAAGGAAATAAATGGCCATTAAACAAAGACATCTGAAGAGATTAAACCCCCCCCCCACCCCACACCCTTACTTTGAGAA
>VXAC01003058.1:414696-432204 GCA_013399225.1 Rhipidura dahli | reverse complement strand
TAAGGATTTTTCATACAGTCTTCACCAAAAGTTATTAAAGGATCATTTGTGAGTTAAAAAAGTAAGCCTTTCTTTTCCTCTCTGAATAAAGAAATATACATTGGAAATACCTTCTTTTTAATACTTATCATTAAAAATCTTTTTAAAGCACAAAACTCTGCTTTTTTTTCCCCTCCCTAGAAAATACCAAACTTTGTTGGATGAACAAAACAAATCGATGAAACTTACAAAGTTCTATTTCAGTTATTAAAGTTTATATCACGGGAATTAAACAAGGATTTGATACTTTCTTAACTTACAGCTTTTTATTAGAGTTGCTATCAGTTGTAGCTGCCTGTGGAAATTTTGACTGTATATCTTTATTGCAAGAGGCAATAATCAGAATATTCAAAGATTCATGCATAAGCTATTAAGATTTTGCTATGCAACTTCCTCACATTTTCATTCTGGTTTAGCAAAGAGCTAGGATCCAGATGCATGACATAGTTAAATGCCATCATACTGCTTTTGACTGTAATGACATCTGGAAAAATGCATGTATTTGAAAATAGCTTATGCCTGCATTGTGCAAACTTTCTGGGAAACTGGGACCTGAACTCAGATATGCACAGTGCAGTGTTCAAGTCCCACATTAAAAACCATAGATGATAAAACTATAGTATTCTCTGATAGAAGGATTTTCTGCCTCAGTCAACACTGAACATTTACAGATGGTGGAAAATAAAATATACAGAGGAGAATAAAATATACAGAGAAGAAGTTACAATTCATCTCTAATATTTTAGAACATTTGTCACCAATATTTCATGCTGTTGAAGACACAATTACTATGAACAGTAGGATAGGTCTCTACCCATGTTACTTTTCATGCATAATAAATAAGCTTTCAATATATAATTAATGTAAATAATGAAACTGAAAACTAGGCACCTTCCCCCAGCCAAAAGGTTATTAAAAAATACTATAATTATGTAACACCTTGAATCTCGTATCTGAAGTATTTTTAGTTTCCTTTTTTGTAAACACAGCCTTTTCTCAGAAATTTCCATCTTCAACTCAGAACATCTTCTGTCTTATTTAGATCATAAAACAACAGTTGTTTATTTGGGACTTGACTGTCTGCCAGCAGAGCACTAAATATAGATTTTTTTTGTTATTTTGTTTATTAACTGATGAGAAAGATTGTTTACTATGTTAATCAGTGCATCCTTACTCCTGCCTTGAAGGCTATTTATACTGAGGCTGAATATTTCAGCTAATTGGAAGAAGAAGTCATGCTGGATCCATAAATCTTGCATATAAGGTTAATTTAACTGCGTTACTTACTCCTGCTATAACCATATATCAATGGTTTAACTATCCCTTCTGAATTTGTTTAGTCTTTATAAAGATTCCTGAGAGCTACAGAGGTATTCTGCAATATCTCTTATAAGACACACAAAATATAAGTAGCTGAATGAAAATTGTGTGGTGATGTCAATCACTTAATGTCCACTATCCTTTGCCACCCTTACAGAAGCCAGCCAGGGAGTGCAGTACCCAGGCAATGCTGTTTTGAACACTTGCAGCTGGGGAAAACACAAGGAGCCTCAGAACTCTGAATGTAATAGGAAAATATTATTATTAAAATACTAATAAGTTTCCTCAAAAGAAAATAAAAGGGCTGGTAGTTTCAAGACTGTTTACTTTTTTCATGATCAAACAATTTGCTCTAAACACTAACACTGACAGTTGTTGATTTCCTATCTCCATTTTTGTTGAGACAGACTAAGAAAATGAGACTTCCATAGCCAAAGAAAGCAGTGAAAAAGCTTTCTGGAAACACTTAAAACTCCCCCAACCAAACATTGGCAACTGCGTGTTTAGAAATGTGGCATTAATGATTCAGCACATGTAGTAACAGATTAAAAATGAATATTGATTCTGCTAAGCACCCATCCACATGTGTAAGAATAGGCTGTTCTTTGATGTTATCTTACATTATGTATTATATTTAGCAAAAAACAAAAGGTGGTATAAAGAAGTCATGTTTTCAAATGTTACAGGTACACAGAAATGTGGAAAAAGCACACTTCATGGGAAAAACCACCTTCTAGCTTATAGGAAGAACCTAATAAGAGGTGTAGAAAAATAAGTGCACAACCTTAAACAAAGCAAAATATGTAAAGGGAAAAAAATGCAGCAACTTAGTTGTTACTGAACTATGATACCTGAGCTCAGTAGAGCATGGAGAGCAGGCTACTAATTAAAAAATTAAAAATTCTATTGTCTGTTAATATGACAGTTATAGGAAAGGATAGCTTCAAAATATCTTCGACAAATTTTTTGTGAACATTGTCGTGAACTGTCTTAAGAAAAGACCTAAACAAAGGACAAGTTTTTTAACAGGAAAGGAGTTTTTTTATAATTAAAAAAACCCATGTTAATTTAAAAGGAGTTTTTGCTATACCAGAAGAACAAAGATATGGTTCATAAATTTAATCTAGTTTTGAATAGATCCATATTGAGAAATACACAATGCAAACACAAAAAAAAAATATATTAAGCCTATAAAGTGTCAATCACTGAAACAGAAAAACAAATTTTATACTACAAAACAGCTTTTAAAAATTAATTGTGAGGTTGAAGTCCTAAAAGTCAGCAAACACTGGCAACATTCAGGTAGGTCTAAGAGTTATGAGTAACTCAGCATTTTTTTTTTTTTGCTAGAGAAATCAGCCTGTAGCCAGCCAGCAGTAGAACAAAAATGCTGTTCGCAAAGTGTACTTTGAATTTGTGTTGATACTGTTCTCTAGGTCTTTCTTTTAATTTCTTAGCTGTGTTTTGGCACGGTAGTGAATCGCAGAGTTTGCCTTCTGCTTCTCCTTTCCCTTCTCCAGTTTGTCCTTTGGCTCCCCTGTTGTTCTCTTGGCCATGATTTCAGTCCCCTGGTCTCTCTGATCCACTTTCTGAGCCTCTTCATATCTTTCTACATTGTTGGCTCTCTCTCTTTTTCTTTTTATATTTTTTTAATCTCTCCCATTTTTAATGTTGCACAGTTCCCACATGGCTTTGATTAATGCACTCTTCCCCTGCTTTTGCATAAGTAGGACTAAGCTAAAGAATTCCATGAACTCTTTTTAGAAGCAGCTTAAAATGTTTTATCTTCTCCAGGACTCTCTCATTTTTGTTGGGTTTGTTTTAAATATGTTGGTTCAGATTCACAGTGAAAGCAGATGGAAAAGATGGAGCAATCCCCCTGAACCCACTCACATGGAGCCTGTGTCCAACTTAAATCACCTGAGGGATTTACTACAAGAAAATAAAATGCACTGGGTTGTTTCTCTCCTTCTCCACAGTCTCCTTTGCTAAAGCCATGGATGAAATCTGCTTTAGCCTGTGGTCTAGGCACTAGCAGGCTTCTACCATATGAAAACTATGGTATCCTGATGTGAGTAACTTCCCTGCCAGGGCAGGAGAGGTGCTTCCCTTCTCTTTGCGCTACCTAGTTTTTGTTGTTACACACTTGTACTACCTCAGCCAAGGAAGAGAATTTGTCTTTAACATGTTTTTACATCTATTTCTGCCTCCAGGACTCTTTTTGCTTTTATGACGCAATCTGCTAGTGCAGATTGGGTAAAATCAGCATTAACCTTCTAGGTCACTTTTCTTTCTTTCCATGGAGGAGACAAGACAGCTATAAGGAAGTTATCTGAGTGTGTGCTCTTCTTTCTGAAAGAAGCAATGTTATGTTATGTACCTGTAGTAAATTTATTTTTCAGGATCACAGTCAGTTAGAAAAGAGGGATTAGATCATGACATCTCAGGACTGAAATTTTAGGCCTGTGTGAAAAGTACAGAAGAGTCATGCAGAGGAAGAGATCATAGGCAATAACTCAAAAATTCATCCTACCCAATTTGAGGCACCTGACTGAAATACTTGGGAGTGTAGTCAACCTTGTAAAGTCAAAAGTGAGAGCTCCTTGAAGGAGTGACCTAGATACTCCCAGAGGAAAGTTCAGACCTTAGGCTGAAAAACCTTCTGGAGGTCTGTAGCTCTCCCTTTGATCAAGGAAACTGGAAATGCTACAAATCTACCCTGAGGGTCTTCGTCATTGTAAGGTTAAGTGGAATGAATACGGTTCAAAAAGCATATTCTAAAATGATCTGGGGCATGTGAAGTAGAGTATAGGTGCCTAATGGGAGGTTACAAAAAACTAAGTGCTTAACTCCTAACATCAATCTTTCATGGCTGTCAGGGCCCTGAGGGCACCCACAGCCTTTCCTGTCCCTGCTCACCCCTCAAGAGCTCCCTCCTCCTGTTCATGGCCCAGGAACTCATTTCACATCCCTTGGCCATCAGCCCCTGCCCCAGCAATGTCATTTGACTCATCTCCCCATAGCCCTGTCCTGCCTGTCTGTGGGTTCTCTCCCAGACCTATGTCTTGGGCCAGCCTCATCTATCCCAACCCCAGAGACGTGCCTTGAACCCAGGGCTGCTGCTGCCCCAGTGACCCCTGGATGTCCTGCTCCTGGCTGGGATGCTGGGATGTGCCCTGTCTGCTGGACCCCAGGAGGATGGACCTGAGGGACCCCTGCCAATCCCCCAGGGGCATCACTGCCCCTGCTGAGTCCTGGCAGTTTTTCTTTTCCCCATCTTTCTTCCACTTCTCTTTGCTCCATTTCCCCTTTAGGTGCATCTCTGGTTTCAGAGAATATTTTTGTCTTATATCTCTTAAAGCAGGATCTTTGGGAGCACTTAGGTGCCTAATGAAGCAGATTTGGACTAATGGTGTTTTTCACACTGTCTAGGCACTTCAATTCTATTGAAAACTCAGCACAAGAATATTCTTTCCCCTTCACTTTCATCTGTGTTGTCATTTGTATCCCCATTACCCCAACACTGGGCAGAAGGGTGAATTGCAAATTCGACTCAAGATTCCAGATATCGCTGGGAATCTCAAGAAGATGGGAAACTGACTGGAGCAAAGTATAACCAAGTGGAAAGAGTATAACAAATCAAGGTAATATGTAATGGTCAAATCCATTGCTCTGCAGAGCTGCCATTACTCAGGGGAGCTGATCAAGCAGGCGCCGTCACACCTGTGGTGGGTGTGCAATCAACTGGCACATACGCAGTGGATTTCTCTTGTTGCACACTCATGAACCATTCAGTCAGAAACTTGATAAATTCCTGTTAAAATAAAAAGGGCAATAGTTCACCTCTGAAAGCAATATGCCCACCTCCACAACCACTCAGAAGCAGTCTGATTCAGTGTTGGATGAAGAAGGAAAGGAATTAATGTCTTATACATGAGAAAATGCTTACACATATTGAGAAAGGCACATATGTAAGTGTGGGATGGGGATGTAGGGTTTTTACAAGAAGAGAGCATTAGAAATCCTGCAAGGTTTGCCATTTGTTTCTAGTACTGAAAGATAATTAAAAATTCAAGCATGTTGTGGACTAAATCTTTCCAAATCATCTTAAGATATATGGGACATAGTTCAAAATTTTGTCCAAGGTCTTTTGAAACCTGGCTGTTGCCCAGACTTTTGAGGTGTTTTACAGAGACTGATGTATATTGTCAGGCTCTTTATACGGCTGTCTGGAGGTGATGGCTGTGTGGAGAACAGATAAGGTAATTGGCACCATGCTGAGGTAAGATTAGGAAAGGCAGAATTATAATTCCCTGGGTGATGTCCTGAGGGCAATAATTCTGAAAAAAATTTTAAAAATTAAAATTCAGTGTCACATAAACACAAGGTCTTTATCATTTAGGGGTGGGAGCTGGGAGGGAAAGTCAAGTGAAAACCTCCAAGGGAGCAAACATGTCACAGACATTGCAAACGTAGTGACAGGTGCTCCACACAGCAAAAATGAAAGGCATCATTTTCTAACAACCAAATGACTGTATCTTCTGAGAAGACAGTAACACAGCTTCTTTATAAGCCAGATTTCCTCTGACAAGTTTTTTTCTCACTAAGCTCTCAGAACAAGTTGTAATTTCCTCATTTCAATTTGACAACTGCTTCTAATCAATTTGCCAAATAACCGGGATTAACCAGTATTTTTAACCAGATATGAATATAGACATTCTTTATGAAATGAGAAAGTTTGTGATTTAATGGGAAGATCAGCCCTTCTTACAGTGTCGGTCATCCTACTCTTGACTGGGCTGAGCCCTGAAACCTGTTTCCTGGAATGAGCTTCTGTACAATCTGCAGACTTAATGCATGCAGTCAGCTTCCAGTTAAGAACCATAGGGGAGGACTGGAGCACTCCAGACCGTGGGACAACTTACATAATGCTACTGCTTGTAAACTAGAGATAGCTCTTGAAAAACAGGTTGAGATGGTACTTATATTCATTAATAATGAATGCCTTCCAGGAAAACCTTTATGTATGAAAGTGTGTCACTGGCTTAGGCCCAAAATTAGAATGGCTGTGTGCGTTTAGGTCTCTGCCCGTACTAAAAAACCTGATAGTCACAAACTTGCTTTGGAAATCCAGTTTTGGTATGAAGGTGCTGCTGACATAATTTTTATGGGATTTATAAGGTACACAAGTTATCCATGCACAACAGAATTCGTTGTCTAAATCTGTCACATAAATTGAGTTGAAAGGCAGTCAGTTAGTTAAAGATGGAATTTAGCTAGATACAATGCTTTAGGTAGGGTCTCATAAGAACAGAGTAGAGGAGGAGGATCACCTCCCTCAACATGCTGATCACATTTTAAAAGTAATTTTGAAAGTTATAGATCATGGCCAAAATTTGTTCGACAAGATATGGTGCACAAAGGGATGAGGCACGCCACGTGTCCCGCTTCAGAGCAAGACTCAGTCTATAAATTAGATGTCTCTTCTCTTGGGATTTGGACCTTGAATTTTTTTTAGTATCATCACAAGAAATTTGGACTCATTCTTTTTAAACCAAAAATATTTAATTATCCTTAACTGAGGCTATTTCTGCCAATGACCAAAAGGTGCTATAAAAAAGATTGGGTTTTTATCCACACTGCATTTTGTTAGGCTGATCTCACTGATATAATAGTTTACTAGGTCAAGACCATTAGGAGATTTAAAAAAGAAAATGTCTTTCCTCTCTTAGGGTTAGAAATTACCAAACAGTTTAATTCTATCAAAAGAGAGGAACTTTGTACTCAAACTTGGAAATATTTCTGGAAAATAAAAGATGAAAGCCCTTAAGAGATAAGTTGTGTTAAGTTTTAGAAATTAGCTGAATAGGAATTTTCAGGATCGCAGCTTTGGATCTGACCTAAATTAAATTGAAGTCTCACATTAGATTGTTAAACACTTTTTTTCTTCTCTTCCCTTCAATCCAAATCTCAGTGATTAGCAATGAGAAAGTAAGTTCTTCTCTCTAAAAATGCCATAAATATTAAAGCTTTAGTAGTCACTGAAAAAATAAAGTTATTTCAGGACAGGAAATAGTGAACATATGCTAAACCTAGCAGCTAACAAAGGTGTGTTTAAACAGGAATTTATTCTCTTTGATACAAACGACGGCTATAAAAGACTTACTCTAACAGATAGGGGTTCAATATTTTTTTTGCTTTTTAATAACTGAAAGGTCTGAGCTGTTAATATGAAGAGATTGCAGAAAATGCCTCTTTGATTAAAACAGAATGATAGAATTAGACTGCTGTTTAATTCCATTGTCTTACAAATCATAACACCAAAGACATATCTAAAACGTGAATCAACTATACCTTCGACAAAAAGAAATGGAGAAAAAAGGGTAGAAGTTTCTTAACATGTTTTCTTCTGAAAGACAAGGATAGAATTATTTGATATGGATAATTAAAACAAATGATGTTCACATCCCAATGTTTACTGTACTTGTGCTTGATATCACGGACCTTGAAGGCAGCCTAAAGCAGTAACTTAAATTAATGCAGGAAACTGAGATGAAAGACTACGTATAATGTTGAAGGTTGAAGAAATTGTTAGAAAGAGTATCACTGTAGGAAATTTTTAGCTTAAAAGGATAACATCATCAGAGGGACTTAAAAACATTAAACTTCTGAAACAAAAAGAGTCCTGAAATTGTTTTTTATGCATCAGCCGAGATTGTGGAAGAAAAGATCGATAAGGAGCAAAACACAAAGAAAGGATCCAACTGGACCATAAAGCAACAACTTAAGAAAACTGTGGATATATCATGTTGATGTATCTGAAAACCAAAATTTTCATCAAAATCTATGTGTGGGATTTTGGTTTATAAGTTTATCTTTAAAACTAGGTATTTTTTCATAAAAGGAAAACCCTTACCTTCTCAAACTCAGTAATAGTGCTAAGTAACATTTAATTGCAAAGGATAATATTTGCCAGGGAGCTACTGAATAATATAACTCCCAACTCCCTAGCTTGATAAATGACTCAAAGATGGAAAATAATTTCTTAGTCACATCAATTATTAGTCTTGGCATTTGATAATACTAATCCCAACTATTTCAAAATTTTATAATATTTTTAAAATAATTTTCTAAACCACAGGAAATTTAAACTTTTAAAAAATGAGGAATGAATACTAATTAAAAAATGGGGAAACTAGGCCACATGATAGTGTTGCTCAAGACAGTCAGGAAATTTTTAACAAAGAAATGGATAAAGTCCATTTTCCTCATTCTAAGACACTATTTTAAAAACTTTAAAAACTAAATACATGCTCTAGGTAAAAATTACCAGCAGCAGCAGACAAGAAGAATCTTTAACAAAAATGAATTTGTAGAAGACAAATTATCATAATTTAAACCCCACAAACATTAAAAAAGGTTAATAAAATAATAAGTGGCTGGAAATGGTAATAAATAAACACTACATCTAAGGAAAGATTTTTGAAATATAGGCCACATGTATATGTTAGAAGACTTCAGAATTTAGTTAGTATTTCAATAAATAAAGAGCTTGTTATTTCAAGGCTAAGTCTTCTGGCAGATTTTGTTGCCTAATTGCAATCTTTTAAATTTAAATTTACAACCTCAATCCACAGTTTTTTTCCATGAGCTGGCACCCAAAACTCCTGTATGCAGCTCCTGCTAAAAACATCCCAACTGCCCTCATGAATCACAGGTGCTTAACTGCTGGCAGAGTTCACATCTTTAGCCCTTTCCTATTTATGATGATAGTGGAGTAAGATGAGTTGTAAAAAATGTAACCGCCCCCCATCTTCTAAGTGTTAGCTGCAAACCAGAAGGAAAACACAGAATAACATGTTTTCAGCCATACTCCTCAAACTTTTTATTATGTAGAACCCTCAACAATACCATAGTGCTCACAGAATCATTGGGACTTTGGAAATTTGGGAGCAGGAAATTTGAATTTACAGGAGCGGCTGACTCAAATTCTTTTACTAACTGATCTTTGGCGTTGTGAAATCTCTTTAAATAGAAGTGGCAAAAAAATTGATTAAATGTGTGACTAAAGCTGTGCCATCAAGGTTATTTATATAGACACAGAGAGACCAGGCCTTTTATAAATATAAAACACAGTATTCTTTTTGTGGAACAGGTTAAGATACACAAATTTGAGTGTATCCTTAAACCCATGCTTGCAAGATAGTGAGCAATATAAGTAAAACTTCTAAATTCAAACCAGAAACAGGAATACTTGAATTTCTGCCTCTAGGATTTCATCTGACTACAATTATTACTAGACTATTAAGCATGTGATCAAAAAATAAGAAGACCTGGCATATTTATCTCCAACACTGTATACATAGCAGTGAGATTTTAGCAGAAAGAGCACTTCTAGCTTCGAGGAGGATGCTTATTTCATTGAGAGAGGTAAGCAGGGTTTCATTTCCCATCTGTGGAGTAAAGGTCTCCATACTCTTCATGCTGTACTTTGTAAATCTTTCTAAAGGATTATAAATTTTCCTCAGTGTTGTTCTGCCTGTGTTCATCAATTAGCAATGCAGATTCCACAGAGGAGCAGAGTACATAGTAAAGTGATCTTGTCACTGAATCTCAGACACCTTTGTGTCTTTAGCTCTTAAATCTTTAGAATTGTTATGTTATGGTTCAAGGAAATGTAGCAGGCATGGCTCATACCTAAGTTAATATAGTTGTGGGGTGACTTTCTTCTTGGGAGTGCAGTGATTGCATCTACAGACAGAAAAATAAAGAAATAATTGATGACTATAAACCACGTAGAGTAGTAGTATACAAAGACATGAAAAATGAAAAAGAAAAAAAGAAGTTTTACAATTAATAAGGTGATTACTCTAAATACAGTTCTTCCAGAGACACTTAACAAACAAGCAGGTCAAAATATGGAATTAAGTGACAATAGGAACAGTATGGAAAGAGCTAGAAATCAGTCTTGAGATAAAAAAAAAAAATAAATAGGAAGAGCTATGAATAAACTTTCAGAAAAGGATAAAATGAAATATTGCATAGATTAATGGGATCAAAATGACAAGATAAAACTTTGTATATATTTGCTTGGGGTAATTATAAGCTGTTCTCCAGAGTAATTTAGTTTTCCTCTGGTCATTAAGCATTTTAATGTGTTTGTGTGTCATACTGGTATTTGAGCTTCACAAAGATTGAAGCTTTCAGCCCTTTATTTCTATAGATAATAAAAAACCAATATACCTTACTGAAACCTGACTTAGCAACTTTTCCAATAAACACAGAGTATCTGGTCACAACAAAAAGGAATTGCACAGCATGTAGGAAAGCTTTTTGAAAAGATTTATGTTAGGTTTTTGCTTCTTTAATTGGTTGGTGGTTTGGTTTGCATTTGTATTTTAGTTTTGTTTTTTTTTTTAAAATAAATTATAAAGAAAAGGCAGGCTTCTTGAATTCACTACCACCTTAAAAATCTAACCAGTCCCCCTTCTCCTAAGTATTATCTGTGAACCAGAAGAAGCAGATAGAATAACAACATTAATCTAGTTCTAGTAAATACTATCTGTAATTCAGGAAAGAGGAAATTCCAATGTGCATATTCACTGACTACATTCTCCTTTGCTTTCTGCCAATCAGGTTATAGGTTTTTCCCGTGGGAAAATTATTTTGAATCAACTTTTTATTGATCATTACTGTTCCTTGGAAAGCCACCTGCTTCTTTTGCTTCATATCGCTAGAGAATTACTCTACTTTATGGTACCCATGGTCTTCCTAGAGCAAAATGGGGATATTAACCTGTAATTCTCAGGACTAAATCTCTGTTAAATTTATTGCAGTGATTTTCTATTTGGAAATTGAAGACGCGATCTTTCTTCCATAGAATTAATGTCTATTTCTTAAAAGTCCAAAGGCACTAAAAAAGATGAAAACATAAGGGTATTATATATATTTTCAAAGATTTTATATTTTTCTAAGGTAAGCAGAACCCAATTCCAGTGGCAATAAATGATAAAGAAATTTTAACATTCTGTCATCAGTAAATCTCTTGCTTACCTTCCACGCATTTGTTACTTGTCACTTGCCTAGGTGAAAGTGTACACACTGTCTTTGCACTCTCACTGACCTGCTGGCAATTCTCTTCCTAACACAGGCTGTTAGGAATGTTGTTTCATATGAAAGCACACTGGGAAAGCATGTTCAATTTGTCCACCAGGACATCCAGATCATGTTCTGCCAAGCTGCTTCCATGCAGAGAGCCTGTGCAAGACTTTGCTTTTCTTTTTGCTGAACTTTGCAAACTTCCAGTTGTCTTATTTTCCAGCCTGTAGAGGTCCTTTTGAAACACAGCACAACCCTCTGGTGTGTTGGCATCTGCCCCTAAATTGGTATTATCTGAAAACTTCCAGAGGAAGCACTCTGAGTACATAAACTTGCCCATTCAGCTTGCTAGCCCAATCTACCACCTTCTTACTTGATTACTATTCATTATCTCTCTCCCTGGTTGTTCCTAATTTAAAGTTCTCTACAACTCATTGGTCACCCTGTTGGCAAATACAATTGCCTTTGATTTGGCTTGCAAGCCATGGCTATTGTCAGTGATTTATATCTAAAACATTATCTAAAGATCTACATGGTATGTTAGATAGTACAGAGACAACCTTTCTCTAGAATTCTTTTTTTCTTAGTAGCCCCACACCTTTAGCTTCCCAGAGATACCTTACTCTTTCAAAAAAACAACCCACCTGATTAAGCTGTGTCTCACTTTCCCTTCTCCCATATTATACCTACTCTCCTACTTCCTGTGGTAGCTCTTCCTCCTCAAACAAGTTCCTTCCTGACACTACAATCCCATCTATCTTTTTTTTTTTTTTTCACTGAACAGGAAAAAAGTAATCACTTGCAATTGCTGATTGCATGCATAGATAGATAGATAGATAGATAGATAGATAGATAGACACACAAATATATAGCCAAGTTACTCTTGGAAAGTCAGATCAGTGAAATTTTTTAATTTAGCCCTGAATATTTTTGGATTCAATAGTTACTATTCTTTACTGTTATTGTTACTCAGTCTGAATCCTGTTAATGAACAATTTTTTAATTCATTGCTGATTTTTTTTTAATGTATTTATTTATCTTTACATTATTCAGCTGTCTGTTTTTTCTTCACATGGGAATTTCTTAAGTATCCAGTGTCAATCTCATTGAAAAAATATTCCTTATATTCAGTGGTAAGTTGAAATAGAGACAAAAAACATGCCAAAAAACATGCGAAAAATCTCAGTTTTCTGTGCCTTTAAGTTTAAGATTGTCTGCTGAATCTTACACCAACAACAGTTTTTTTCAGGCTGGAGGTCATAAAAATGAGGCATTACACTGATGTGCAAGATCTATCTTTCATAAAATTAAGTATTACTCTGCTAGTCACAGAGAGAGGTAGATATTTCCCACAGTGCAATTTGCCACTGGTGACACTGGAGACAAGGTTAATGATCTATATTTTAATCACTTGTTAAGAATTTTCTCATAAATGGAAATTATGAAAGACAGATTTTTCAGAGACTTTCATATGTTTGCCAGCACACCTATAGCTTTGCCTGTGTTTGACTTACTCCACATGAAAATATCAAAACCCGTAAATAGACTAGCTCTGCCTTATACATTCTTTGCTAGAGAGACATAAAGGCAGTCTGTTTGACATCAAAGTCATAGTGGGGAACCTCAGCCTTCTCCAAGTTCAGAATTGCACCAGCTGTGGGTTTTCTTTACATGCAAACTGCAACATAAAGTGATTTTACATGCCCATTTTAAATATAACTTAGTTTCACCATCATCAGCATTCTGAACACAATTTCTCTTGTCTCTTGTAAACAAGCATGTTTGTAAATGTTCATTCACTGTGCAAAGTGAATTATGGAATAAGGGTCTAAATCTGAATAAACAGTTATTGTAGTTCCTATGTAAGAAACTACTACATGTGGAAGTATGAAGGTACTGAGGTACCTCCATAAAAACAACCATATGTGGGACTTAACTTCATAATTTAAAAAGAAGTAAGGCATCATAAGGTAAGAGAGAATAAAAGCCTTTGAAAAGGAAAATAATTAGTTTAAGACAACATAAAAATCAGTTATATCACTTGTAATGAGGAAAAAGCTTGAGTAGTTTGGGTTAAGGAATGATGATAAACTGAACAGCCAGACACTAGTCAGTCAATAGTCTGACAACATATCATGCATCTAAGGAAGGATTTATTAACAGAAACCTTTTAAATACAATGAAATAATAATAGTCATCATCATTGTAATCATCATTATTCTCTAAATACCATAGTTATACTGACACACACTGGGATATATCAGACTTTAATTTTTTTTAAGGAATAACTGTATAGATTACTAGTTTTAAAGAAGTTATCACTGTTTGGTAGAGGATGTGTAAATATTGCTCAGCAAGTAAAAAGGTGTATGTTATTGGCACTGTTGTAGTGATAAATCCAAAACATAGCAACATACCAACTACTATGGATAAAATTAAATCTACCTCAGCCAGAAAAACTTAGTATTAATAAATATTGGTGTGAGAGATGCTACACATCTCTTCCTAGTTCAATTGTACTTGTATTTGTATGCAAATCTGACTGTAACATTGTCCATACCAACCTTTAGGAAAACAAAAATCTATTTTGTATCAAAGTTTATCTTAGAAATACTTGATCACTCTGAGATGTAATTTTTGCAAAGTCATCTCTGGTTTCTATATTTGGCCATACTTTTTTAGACACAGTCATTATTTTGTCATATTGAAAGTGTGACAAACATGGTCTCCAGTGCACACTTTATACATATGAATAAAGTTATTCTATTTCTACTTTCTAATATAATACCAGTGATAGTTGTAATCAAATGAGTATTAAGCATTCTTATTTCCACACTGAAAATATAAGGTACTAACTAGACATATAATGTAGTGAATAATGTAAAAATGATATTTTAGTTTTCTATAGAAGAAACAGCAACTATACTGAATCAAAAGCAGAGAGCAGTATTTAATGGAAAACAGTAAAGATAGCTTTGTATTGACTGACTAGACCTGTTTTTATATTAAAGTTAACATTTTCTGTTTGCTACTCTGAAAGTTGAGAGTTATAACTATAGTTTCCAAGCCTGGCATATGATTAATGAGTTCTATCCTCTGCTGTATTAAAGAATGGAATGAAAACTTAATGGCCAAAGAGTGCATATATATCTTCAAAGCAACAAACAAACAAAGAGATAAAATGTGTCTAAGTTGTTCACAATTCCCTTGATGCTGATATTTTTAGAAGCACAGGCACACATGCACAATCAATAGTACATCCTGTGAGACATTCAACCACTTCTCCCTCCTAATGGCTGACATACTTGAGTAAAATCTGGAATACACATAATCCTTGTATCACTAAATTAAAATAATTTAGTAAACTAAGGAGAAATAATCTGAAATCCCAAAGAGGACAGTGAATATAAGAAGTGAAATGAGTATTTGCTCAGAATGGCTCTGTAGTTAAAAGACCAAGAGAAAAATCATGTTGCTAACTTGAGATATTTATATTAGAGGTGAGCTGTAAGATAAATATTTTTGATGTAACTGAGCATTTATATATATGCCTATGTGTATTTATGCGTGTTTATATTTATATCTATATATATCTAAATATGTCAATTAGGCAATTGCAGATTGCTGTTGTGAGAATGACTGATGCAACAAGCAGGGTACTAACTTGGGGTTAAAGATTTCATTAAATGTATTAATTAACATCATGAATCCTGTTAATGATAAACTCTTACTATTACAAAACTCCTAGTCTTTATATTTATGTCCTAAGTTAGTTGTGGATATGCAGTACCAGCAGGATGTTTTTATATAGTTGAAAGAGATAGGAAGCGCCCTTGATAATCTTTAGTTGCTGAGGTTGAGGCTCTTCTGTCAGAACTGTAGTGCGCTGCCATCTCTTTTATTTTTCTTGGTTATACTCATTACTGTTATGCTACTGCCTCCCTCTCAAAAGGGTAGGTCTCATTTGATCCTGATCTGGTTTTTTCTTTTCCTTGTCTCCTGTGAATTTGTCAGGAGGTCCTGTCTGTTTGCACTCTCTTACTCATACGTTGTTCTTTGCCAGCTTGTGTTTTCCTAGGTTGAGCTACATCTGTTCAACTTTACCCCTTTAGTGGTCACATATCCCACATGCTTACAAAAATACTTACAGCTTGTTTCATTTGGCTGTTTCATACCAGATTTGCAAAATGTTTAACTACTGCTTTTAGTTACATATTTTACTATGCAAGATGTGTTCTAAGCAAAAATATTGTTGATAAAATGATTAATACAAGGTGATACTATTTATGTTGTGACTGATACACACAATTTCTTGGTGTACAGACATCTGCTTTGGCTACATCTTTTGCAGAGTCTGAGAGAGGTGCCCCTGAACCTTCATCCAACAGCCAATGGACCAGATCAACACCTGTTATAATGGGATAGACCCATTGCTTCCACTGAGCTGAATCTGACTCATCATCTCAGTGAATTGAGATGATTAAAGTGATACAAAAATAATTCAGCAAGAATAATGTCACTAAATTGGTTTATTTTGTGACCTTCTGAAAGCTGGAGGCCTCATACTGGGCGCCTCATGCTGGGGGAAGGTGTCATCTAAATGGATTTGTGGCAGGAAAGGGAAGAATTTAAGGAAGGAGAGAAAATATAAGAAATCTACATCAAGGGAAAGACATATCAAAAGAGAAGTTTCCTTCATTCTGCAAAGGTGAATCATTCACCTTCCTCAGCTATACTGCGTTTTCAGCCCACTCAGTAAGGTGTCTGTTCTGAAGCACCATCTTCTACTACCTTCCAATGGTCCTTTCTCAGCTTCTGTCAGATATGACTAAAAAGCACCTCTTGTAGAATTCTGATTAAGTAACTAAAAAAATTAAAGTATACTATCTAACACAGTAAAACCTACTGGAGAGTTGCTTTCTTTCTCTCTCTCTCTCTTTTTTCTCTCCCCCCTCCCTCTCCATTCCTTTGTTTCCCCTGACCCACAAAATCTTTGAGTTTCATGTCTATGCAAGGCTCCAGCTTGATACAAGCCTAGAAAACCATGGATCAAACCATTACTGATGGTCTATCTTCCAAGGGAAAAACTTGTCTTTTCTTGGGTGAATGACAGTCATTTATGATATTTATGGCCCATAACAAATAACAATAGTCTTGAATGCTAAGTGAAGTACGGTGTAGTGTTTGAAGATAAAGGAAAGGAAGGAAAGAGACTTAACACCTGCCAGGAAGAAATAAAACTATGAATAGAGTAGACAAGGAGATTCTTCACATTACTCTCAGGGATTGGCTGGGATTTTTGTCGATTTTTTTTTTTTTTTTCACTTTTGCTCATTGTTCAGACCTTTTCTCAGTGACATAGATTGGTTGCTATGGGTAATGATGCCAAGGATGGAAAAAGAGCCCAGGACACCCCCAGTGCTCATGGTAATCTTCACAGCCTTTCTGGAACTACAGCCTAAAGGTAGAACTCTCATGATTGCCTTTCACTCTCATCCCCTTTTTGTGAAAATTTACAATAGATATAATAATATGATTACATTAGAAATTCATGTTGTATGATTGCAATTATAAACAAAGTTTTGAGCTGGTTTGTTATTATAAACCAAATCAAATTGTTTGTAAAGCTCCAAAAAAGATTATAAACAATTTTCAGAGGAAGAAATACAAGTACACAGAGATTTACTAAGTGGTCTAAAGTCACTACAAGAGCTGGAATTTCAAATAAGAACTCATTGACACAGGTCAGTGAGAAATAGTGGTGGAACTTGCCTCTACTTTATTATGGCAATCAAGATGATACTATTCTCTTAAGAGTTCTATTTTAATTTGTCCTGCATGGATAAAAAGCAATTTATATTGAGAAATAACAAATTTCTTATTCTATATAAATAAAAAATGAAATAGGAAAAAAAGGTCAGCGGAATTACTCAAGCAAAGAAATAAAATATTTGCTACAGCAGAACTTAGTTTTTTATTCAGAAAATCTTGCTATTCTCATATTGATTCCACGGGGGGGGGGGGAAAAAAAAGCATGAATTCTGAAAGGGG
>VXAC01003058.1:398651-414656 GCA_013399225.1 Rhipidura dahli | reverse complement strand
GGGAAACCCCGCATTTAGTGTTCCAAAGGGAATTAAAAAAAAAAAAAGTCACTAATCCTCTGGTCTTAAAATAAACGCATCGTTTAACAAGCAGTTATCTTGTCATTTAAATAGCAATCTCCTGAGCATATTTTAGCTACAAAGTGCTCTCCTAAAATATGCCAAACACTAACCTTAATTTTTTGTGTTCCAAAGAACAAAGGTGAGCTAAAGTTGTACTTATATGAACTGTATATAGAGTTCCTATCTATGGCTTTGCACCTAAAAAAAAAACCCCACCAAAACCAATATGAGAAAAAAAAAATGTAAAAGGCTGAACAAGATATACTCAGCCTTGGACATGCCATTAGGATTAATGGAGAAGACAGACCTCAGATAGTAGGGAATGGGATGGTTAGGAGAAAACAAAAACAGAGAATATTGGGGTGTGAAGGGGAGGTGTATAGGGCACACTTGAATAAGTTTTTAGTCTTCACCAAAATTTGCGAAAAGACGTGCTTCCCAAGGCGTGTAATAAGTCAAAAGAGATCATTATTTTATCATGTTTTTTTCTCTAGAATAAACATCCAAATATAATAGAAAAAATTAATGTGTCTCAGAATCTACTTCAGATGTCATAAAAGAAACAGAACTGTTGTTTTGATTGAAATTTTTAAAACCCAACAAAAGACATTCAGCAAATCAACATCAGAACAACAGGTATCTTGTTATTTTGCTTCTGCTTTGTTACCACATTAGTGCCAGATAATTTAATGAGAGAAATTAATGAGATTTATCATTCCCTAATAGCTACCCATCAGCCAGATAATACTTGAGGTTGTACTCTGTCATGATGTTTCACAGGACAGAAACTACAAACTGAATTCTTCCTACGGAATACCTGGGACCTGCATGTATTCAGCAATTTTGGAGATCAAAATGTCAAACTGTAGAATGTGGTTATTTTTGGTCACAAAAACTAAGTATTTGTTCAAGGTTGTATAATTTAAGAAATATTTTTTTAAAGTTAATCATAAATCAAGAAAGAAAGTGAGCAAACAAAACAGCAAGTCTATTAGGATCTGATTTGTTCTTGATAAACACATATTAAGACTGAAGTTTAAGAATAAATTTTGTTTATGAGCAGGAATAAAAAATATCTAAGCAGGGCTAAAATTACTTAAATACTGTAAACTCAGTATTTAACATGGCTTGTTATACAAGATCTCACTCAGTCTTTAAGATAACCTGGGACTATCCCCTTTTTGCCTGTGATGATCAGGCTACTTTGAGTATTTCAGGGATTTTAGTGCACTTTGTATTTCATAGAATCAGGAAGAGGATGTGAGGATACAGGGAAGAAATTTTTTTTTATGACAGGCTCTTAGGTTCTGAAAATTTGGCTTTTTTGGATTACCATATTTAACTTGAAGGGGAGAAATTCTTTCCCTTTTAAGTTAACACTTATCATGAGCTCTAGCACTAATGTATTTGTTATGGTAGCAGCATATTAAGGTGGCTTATGCTGTGTTTATTTTACAGCATTAAATTGACATCTGTATTTGTTTAACTGGAAAATTAAGTGTACTGATATCCTGAAGGAAGAGATAAGGTGTCATTTTTTATTCTGCTATGCATAGTGGAGGTATAAAATAGTTTATGTGAGGCTCTTCTCAGATGCCTTGATCTTTGCTGGAATGGAACAGAACATGTTTGAAACCTTCCTATGACCTCTCATCTTCCAGGGAGATAAATCAGTTTCTCCAGGTTGCTGAGCTACTCCAAGATAATCTTTAGATTTACCTCTATGCAGGGCCAAAGGGTTCAGAGAAAAATTAGCTAATACCTTCCTCAGCTGTTTTGTCACATGTAGTCGTATCAATCCAGCCCTGGATGACATGTGGCAAGAAAAATCAATGAAAATTTTACAGTAATGAAGTTGAAAGAAGAACATCTTCTGTGATTAATTGTTCTTCATGTTTTTTAGTATCATTCAAATGATTCAGTTTTTTTTTTAAATTTCCCTCTAGCAGAGGAAATCACTGAGATAAAGCTGACTGAATCATTCAAGCCACTTAGAAAGATAGAATCATACATTCCATCTCTTCTATCTAATTTAATGTGTATTATACTATGGCAATCTATAGAAGCTATAAAACTCACCAGAAACAAAAACAATCCAATACATATAAGATATTAAATAAAAGTCACTTAATTTAACTAATGTTCAGTATAACAGGAGTCATATACACAGCCAAGTGATAAAAGCAGTACTGTTATTGAAATAGATCCTGTTGCAAGAGCTATAAAGTGAGAGGTAGTATGAAAATCTCATGGAGGACTTATTTAGATGGATAATGGCTGTGAGTTTCACTTGCACTTAAGCAAATGAAGAACAATCTAACCAATAAATACAGCCTTTTAATCATGACCAGTAATACTTTTCAGAAATGATGGATTTGGAATATCGTTTATTAGAATTGTTCCACTTTGACTCTTGCTTTGTCATCACATTTCCTTTCCACATGTACACTCCACAACCCCTTGTATTCACTATCTTTTCACTAATTATTAATTGATTTTAGAAACAGCTAGACTGTAGGATTACTACCAAATCCTGTGCCTATATATATCCAACAAGATGGCCCACTTCAGTCTGCTCTTCATCCCACATATACATTGCAATGAAAGCAAGAACTTTTCTTTGAACTGCTTCACAAAGAAAACTTTCATCTTCTAAATGGCCTGAGGAAACAGAAAAGATAAGTATATTTAGTGAAATGTAGCCCTTCAAATTAGAAATCAGTAGTCACAGCCCAGCTAAACAACTCTTGAAGACAAGAAAAGCAGAGCAAAAAAAAGAAGGATGAAATCACTACCTTACATCATGGTACTGCCAGGCCTCCCCTTCTGCCAGTGTTGATGAGCCTTTTTCCATTTTCTCTGTGTTAATTCATGTTAATGTTTGATGGCAAGATATAATTCTAAAGTCTTTAAAAGCCCTTGAGGCATACTGAATTCTGCTAACTTCTCAAGGCTGAAATAGAGGAATGTACATATGTGTGTGTTTGTGTTTATATGTACATATGTATGTAAACCCAGTAAATCAGTATGATATTGATAGATAAACATATGAATCTGAGTTCCACAGCCATTCTTCTTCTGCCTAATGAAGTTAGGCACATTCAAAGGGGACAAGGCATTACAACTGCATATCATCTTCCCAGCTGAGATGAAAGAAGACTGAGTACAATGGCAAAATAATTCTTCAACTGCTTCTTAGATATTCTTTGTTTTGTAAGTCATCCCCCTGTCACTGTGAGTCTCTTTTATGTTTCTTAAATATTCATACAGACTAAACATTACATGGCAACATATTGTGCTAAATTAAATTAGTATCAAACACTGTACTTGTGTGAGGAAATGAGTTGTAGAAAAAGGTGAAGAAAGCACAACTTCAAAGAAGTCTGTGATTCCTGCTTTTCAACTAATGAGGGCGGGCTGCATGAGCAATATTATCTTGTACCAAACAATGCACAACATAAAATTCAGCAGCTATGATTTGTTACCAAAAATCATGAGGAGAAAAGGGAATATGTCATTAAAATTTAGTCACCAAAACATCTGCAGCAGAATCCAAGTAGAGAACCATCTCCTTCTACCACAGAATAATACTGAAAGTTGGAAGGATGAATTTTACTGGGCTGTATGAAATGTTTTTCACCTGTTTTGCAATACAGACTGGAATATGTCCTGTAGTCAAGGAAAAAAAGTTACTGAAAATGTTTCAATATGTATCCCAAATGTATTCTAAAATGTAATGCTCAAAGCAAAATATCAAATATCTTAAAGCACACTGAGTTATTTCTGAATATTCGATGTTTTTAAATGATTGCTACCAAATCTACTGCATTGATTGTTAATTTAATGATCTATTCAGCATATTCTATATTTATTTAATATAATATGTTAACACATGGTATATTAAATCAAAGATAAAATATAGATACATTTTCAATTTTGCACCAGTGCATTCCTTATATGAAAGTTGTAACTTCCTTTTTAGAACTAGGTCAGTACCTGTATCTTAGGAAAAAATCTGATATCACTCAGTCTCTATTATGTGCTTTTTGGTGATGTTTTCAGTGGAACAGACAGAGAAAATCTGTGGCATATGGACACCCCAGGATCCATGTTTTTATGTTACAAAGAACTCAGACAAGGCTGCATTGCCCCTACCTTCCCACCCCAAAATACATCCATTATATGACAGATGACATTAGGTAAGCATCCTGGAGATGGAGACAAGAGCACACACAGCTGGCTTCATATCCCTTCAAATCATGAGCTAAACAGCTCTGCACTGGAACTGACTGTAATGGCCTAGTTTGAAATTCTTCAGATAATCCATAGATTCACAAGGAGACAACACTTAACAGGTTTCTGTATGAGCACATTTTCTCTTTTTGTATTCAGAATATTTCAGAATATGGTTCAGAATATGCATGTGTCTGTTTTAGGTGGAGGAAGGCACTGTCACCTATCTGTAAAAAAAAACCAATGCAGTGACATAAACTTAGCACTAGAATTGTGCAGTTGACAACATCTATCTAAAAGCTATGTAGCTGAAGGGAATGTGTTTATCCTGATCACTCCTGAAAGTTTGATAGTCTTTTTAAGTATTTGCATTAAATTGTAACTGTGCTTTCACCAAATGTTTGCATAGGATTTTACTCAGTCCAGGAGGAGAAGGACACAGGGAACACATCCTGGGGCAGAAGGTAGAGATTGAAACAGTCAATACAAATTCAATTAAATTTAATCATTATTACTCAAAATGGGCTTTGTCCATTACTTTCTGTTTCTTTTCCAAAAACTTGGGTATACAAAGAAACTGTATAACTCTCTCAGCCATAAGATACTACATTTATTTCACTAGGCATCTTCAAAAGGAAAAAAATTAGAAATAAAATTTCAGATTAAACTTGGTGTAGATAAATGTGAATTGATTCGTGTACCTTCATATCTATTAACACAGAAACACAGCACACAAATATGTAGAGTTGAAATCAAAATTTAAGAAAACTGCCTCTGGATTGAACTATTCTTTATCAGAAACAGGACACTCGGTGGTGAAAATTCTGTAAAGCTCAAAGTTTGGCACCAAGCAGAGAAGCCAACCAGATGTTGTGATTACAGACAGAAATCACTATTTCTCTCCATTAATATATGATTTGACCCCATCTTGAATAATGTCTTTAGTTTTGGGTCTGTCATCTCAAAAATATTGCACAGAGTTAAAAAAAAAAACAGCAACAAGGAAGTTTGAGAGTATGGAGTCACAGCCATATGAAGAATACAAATAGTCCAGAGCTGCTGAATGTGGAAAAGTGGTAACTGAAGAAAGATATAATAGAGCCCTACAAATTAATGAATGGTGTCAAGATTGTGCAAACAGGTATTAGCTGTTCACTGCAGCTAATGCCACAGGTACTAGGAAGCTCAGAGTACCAAGCCAGTCAGATCCCTATTCAAAGCAAGAAGAAGGAGGTAGGCAGCTTCCTTTAGAAGCTGGAGCTGACAAGATACTTTACCTGAATGGGCAAATTTACACAGAGTCAGGAGTAGAAAGGAACATGAGTTCATGTAAACAAAATACAGAATCAGGTGTTTCCTATACTAAAGAGTTGGGTATTGAGAGAGCATTCAACAGAAGAATACAATTTCTCAGGTGTTATTCTTATGTAGAAAAAAATCAACTGCTGATACAGACAAAATACTGCATCAGACAATCCATCAGTCTGGGCCTGTATCCTCTAACTTTTCCCTGAAAAGGAAAGTTAAAGTGGAGAAAAAAATAAGAAAGGACTTTTTCTTTCTTTTTTCTTTTTTGTTTTTTNTTTTTTTTTTTTTTTTGTGGCATCAATAACTGTATATTTTGGTGGTAATCATCAAGGGCACAATCTTGAAGGAATGTCCTTATAGAGCTTGAGAAATGAAAGAGAAAAAAATGAGAAAAAGGAAATGTGTGACATTTTTCAGGAAAGAATGTAACAGAGGGTAGGAATCTTCAAAGTAGTTGCAAGAAAAGAACTGGAGATTATCATGAAGATTGGTGCTGTGTTGGCTCTACTAATAGCAATATGACAAGACTGATGTGCCAAACCAATAAAAGGACAGACCTCAGAATGAAATGCTTGAGGGACTGAAATGGCACTGTGCCTGACTTGATTGACCAAGAGTAGAAGGAACCAACTTACAAATATTTAAGGACTTCCACCTGCATGCCCATCTTGGCTGTAACAATTTTGTACTCTCATATTGTTCTCCTTTCCTTCAGATTTGTGCTAAACTGATTAGCAAACTGCACTGGCATGCAAAGATAAATGTGCATAGCAGTGTACGAGCTTTGATCAGTATCTGTTGAAGATTTGGACTAACAGAAGTAGTTATGTTTCCCTTAAAATTGTTCACACCTATCATATCATTTTATATACAAAATATACTGTTTAGTTAATTAAAGTTTGTTAAATCTTTCTTTTTTACCACAAATATTTAGAGCTTCAGATGAATCTTTACAATAGGGCTCTAATTTTCAATGTAATCTCAATATTGATTACTTCAGTTATTTATGCCTGAGTGGAATAAAAGAATCATTATGTACTTTTATTAATGAACTGAAAAAGAAAAAGCAAACAATGTATTAATTACATTTTCAGTTTATGCTAAATTAAGAGCTAATACAAAAAATGAGAAATGAGACATACAAAAACCTCTAAAAAGCTAAGAAGTTAATTGTAGACTGGAAATAATTCAAGGATCTTCAGCCCGTTAACCTGCATACAGGCACCTTGGGGGGTTAATAAACCAAACCACAGATATTCACAGATACAAACTACTTGGAGCACAGTAACACTGAGTGGGACTTTCTGATCTAAATGAACAGTATTAGAAAAAAAAGAGATTTTGACTGCCTATAATATGGAGGAAAAGATTAAAACCCAGTCAGTTTTATCTTCTATAGTATGTAACCAATCAAATCAGAAACCAAAGGAATGAAAACCTCTTTCCATATAGCTGTATGTGACCCTTCGTGCAGAAAGTTTATGCAGTTCTAGGCACTTCATTGCTCCAGATGACATCAGGAACTCAGGAATTCAAGGAAGGACAATTTGATTAGACATATGAACAGAAAAGTGTTAAGGGAAAAATTAAAAATTATGATAGATATTCCCTAGCTAAATTGGAACTAGAAGATTAGGTACAAAATTTATGTGGTCAATATAGTCATTAAATTTTTTTGTGGATTATATGTTGCTTTAAGTCTCCTTATTCAATTTGCACACTGCATTTCCTTTTTGCTCTTTTGTAGACACCAAGGCAGGAGATTTTTTTCTCAAGAATATGCAAAAAAGCGAAACTTGAAAATATTTGTAAGAAAAAAATGTGAGAATACCTGCAGTAGAAATGAACATGTATTTGCTTGGAAGGCAGCTTTAAAACTTTCCAAAATATCTCCTTGTAAAATTAAAAATGTTTGGGTTTATTGGTGAAAAGGAATAAATCTTTATATTTCCAAATTCATGGAGACTAAAGAGAGAAAGAAAAGATATCATATGTAGCAAGCGATCAATTGCATTGTGGTGCTGGCAAGAAATAAGAAAACAAAAGGTGATGTATTAAAATAACCATTAAAACAAAAGGGTTCAAAATACCTATCAAAGTATTATAACTATTAATAAACCCTCATTTTCAAGTACTCTAAGCAGATATTGAATTATGAGAACCATGATCTAAGTCTGTAAAAGTTGTGGGAGCATATTCACTTATTTCCATCAAAAAGGTCATGTCAAGCAATCACTAAACTTGGGGACAGAGCTTGTGGCATTCCCATAGATGTGCTCAGTATTCTTCTGGAGACTTTTAATGGTTGTGTTTTCCCAGTCAATGTATATTTCAGCAATTATTTGAACACCTAAAATTTAAACTGCAATTAGTTCTTTGTGTTAGACAGACTAAAGGTCTTTGGCTCCTATGTTTTTTTGCTGTCAAAGTTATTTCTAATTCATTGGTCACATGCATCTTTGTAAGTGGTCATTTTTCTGCCTATATATGTATGCTGGCTTTTGCTGTTACTTGATATGACAACTAAGTATATTTAATTTTTACAATTCCTTTTTGTTTTATTTAATTTTGTATACTGACATGAGAATCAAAGTATCCTTACTTAAACAAAGTTTTCCAGACTCTATCTGGACATATGCTTGTAAAAATAGATAAACATGTTGATTCAGGTTGATGTTTCCTGCATGTTCAAGATATTTTGTTTAAGAAGAGGTTTAATTCTCCTTCTCAATATCAAGAGAAAGCTGTATATATGTTGTTTATTTCCACATCATGTTAGCAAAATATATTGGCACAACATCTGCTTCAAGCACACACACACATTGGAAGAGTAACAGCTTCTCAGCAAGATCAAGATGGAGAATCCTGTTATGAGAGAATAATGATAATAATAAGGTTTTACTCAAATCCTAGTATCTAAAACAATATCAAAGAGATTACTAAAAAAGACAGGCCAATAAATGGGGGGTTTATCTCTTTTAAATTTCCCTTGGCTTACAATTGCCTTTTTTAGATATAAATTTAAGATCTATTGGGTTTCAGTGGAGTAGTTATCATCTATGGAGCTGTACAGAGATGATAGAAGATGAACACATGTTGAATTTTGCCCCTTGGATTTTATCTCTTTTTATCTGAACAGTAAATCTGCAAAATGGATTAGCCTTCAATTTTAATGTAATATTGTAAAATAAGATAAGATGTCTTGCCATGATAAGGTACTATAAAAGTTTAAGTAGCTGTTTTCAGGATAACTCTGTGGTAAGCGACCAATAGCTACATGCCAGTATCTAATTTACTCCACGGTTTTTCTTCTAACAAGTTTTTTATAGCTTCAGCAAGTATAAACAGTGGTGAATAGAATGGGAGAAGCTTTATAGTTCTCAGATGTTTTAGATATCTCCTGCGTTCGTGATACATTTTTCTTCATCTTTCATCACAGATAACTGTGAATGCTCACTTTTTCCATTAGGAATTGGTGTTTACTTAAGCTGAAACAAAGCAGAGTACTTTCTTGTAATGAAACACCAATACATGATAAAACCCCTCAAACACCACTGACTCCTCCAATATTATTTGTCCAGAAAACTAAGAGGAATTTTGATACCACGGAGTCACATTATTTCATTTGACTTTTGTAGGCAAAGTTATTTTTGGAATGTCAGAATACTGAAAGTCTGACTTATTTTACTTGTACAAAGCTTATCTTAGTTTTTTTGGAGTACTTAAATAAGTAAGTGGGTACAATCTGGTTTTAGGTTTTTTTTATAAAATGTCTCCTATACTTCTAGTGGCAGAAATTGCACATATATTTTATGGTTTCCACTTGTTCTGTTCTATTAAAAATTCTCAGAATCAATGTTCATTTACTAATAATATTTTGTATCACCTTGTAATCTTGTGCCTCTGTATTATTTGCAGGTCTTAATGTGCCTAATTGGTACTATGTGCATGCAATAAACATCACCTTGTCCCACAAAATAAATTATTTCTTTATACACACATTTTCTTAATCACTGTATAAGAGAAAGTCCGCTAATGAAATTATTTCTTATGATATTGAATTTAATTTTCATCATCACTAATTTCCTTAAAACCTTATGGTTTCTGTACAGTCCCATGAGAATGGTGTTATAATTTTAATATTATCCAAGACCCTTAGAAGTTGTTCCTATAAAGGACTTGTATTGTTGAAACAAGTTTAGCAAGAAGTTTGGGTTCCTTGAATGTCATCTCTACATAACCTTGAACATGACAAATGAGGATTTGAAGAGCATTAATAATGTATGGGAAATGCAATCTATTTTCCGGCTCCACAGTCATAATTAGGTTCTGATGGAGCCGTCTGTACCAATTTACTGAGAACCTTTTATTTCAAAAGAACCTCCGCTTTTCAGAGTGTTTATCCATGATAGTCAGAAGGCATCAAGGCCAAGTTTAGAAGTAAAGGGATTAGGAATTCTGTGTAAGTTACTTGCCCTTATACGAGTTACTGTCACCAGTAGACATGTGGCCTCCAACTAAAGCAAGTTATACTACAATTTATGCAGAAAGGAACAGGTTCTACAACACACATGAAGCCCCCATGAAAATATATATTTTATGGTCTATATAACCCAAATAATTATGATGCCTTAAGAGGTCTCCTAGAAACAGAGACTAGACAGGAGTAAGGGAATAAAGGTAGGAATTTATTTGAAAGGCCTTCAAAGGTACCCCTGGGGAGCCAGAGGCTGCTGCCAAGATGGACCCCAAGATGGACAACAGGTCACGGGTTCTTTACACTTTTATAGGTTTGGCTCATTTGCATATCAGGGTTAATTCTCCAATTAAAGCTTCAATTTAGCGATGTAATTCCCCTCAGCTTGCTCTCCCTTAGAGGTTCGGGTTTATACTTTTTGGGCCTGGGTTGGTCTGGATGTCCTTGGAAAGCAGGCCTGGAGAGGCTATTTTTTGTCTACCTAGCGTGAGAGAGCAGGAATTAACAGGATACAAGAAACTTCAGAGTTACACACCAGGCAGTACAGGGTTTGAAAAACATAAATGTTAAAACTTAAGGTATCAACTAGAAACAGCAAACAGGTAGAAATAGCTTCTCTTTTAATATTTTGCATTTGCTTGGTATACCGAAAGCACATATGAAGATATTTTGTTATGACTGTGATATTCTCTAGAGCTGTGCCCTCTAATTTCATATTAAAATTACTTAAGTCAATTTTATGCACTTATGAAAATATTTTCTGGAAAGAATAATTGCATGTTGATTTTTTTCCCTCCCTGTATTTCTTATGTAATTTTTAATGGTTAAGACAAGTATTGTATTACAGCACTGACTCCTAAGAGGCATGGAATGTGCAAATGAGATGGGACAAAACATGGAAGTTTGAATGTAACATCTGCAGTTGTGATTAAGTATTATAATCTGTCATAAGAATTCTTTAATGTTTTCTTAAAAACAATGATTCCTGTAGATCATTCCATATTGACATACTGTAATTGGAGAAGGACCACAAAAGCAGCTAATAATAAATCTTGTTTTCCTGATTTGCCAATAACTTTATTTTATGTATGATAAAGCAAGCACTAAAAAATGTAGTGTACTGAGCTGCACTCCTGTATTGATGGCTTGTATAGGAGCAGCTGTGACCCACTGGAATCCTTCCACTGAATTGTTCTGTTTGATGAGAGCAGGAATAGGCACCAATCATAATTTTCAACAAAAAGAGTCCACTTTAACATTAAAATATCATGCCAGTACCCTTTTATGCTGGAAGTAGTGCTAAGGCATTATGGGACATGAACAAAATAGGGTAATCTCTTCAAATGAAATTTTAAAAATCTTAAAATGAAATTATGTTAATCATTGATTCAATAATGGGGAAAAAATGGAGAGGCTGTGGCTAGTAGACAGCAGTTTCTCTCTGCAGTTATTTTTTTCATCACACAAGAAAAATAATGCTTCATTTTAGGCTGGAGCAATGGTAATGCTGCCATATTTTCTTTAAAAAAAATCTTACAGAGGTCAGAGAGTGTGCTTTAGTTCCTCCAAAAGATACTTTTTCTTCATCTGTATATTCATCTGCAGAATTTATTTTTTCACATTAAATTATCAATTACTAAAAGGCAATTATATCGGCTATTTTACTTTGAGCAGCAGGTTCATAATGGCTAAGAAAAGTTATAGTTATCAAATGTCAAAAATTTTAAAAAGTAGAATTTAGAGGCCATGATAAGAGGAAATCCTGTCAACAATATATTATTTACAAGGGGTATCTAAATAAGAAAATATTCTCAAAAATTCTGCATTGATTGCTGCTGGTGAGGTGCTCTTGGTGAGGGGCTGAAGGGGAAGATGTTCTGTGAGGGCAAATTCTCATCAGAGGCAGAGCAAGAGGAAGCAAAAAGAGTAAGAAGGAGCAGAGGCAATACCAGGGCCAAGGCCAGAGGAGTAGCAGCAGGTGCTCTTGTGAGGAGAAGGCATTTGTGGCAGCCCCTGCAAGGACCCACACAATGGAGCAGAACTACACTGCAGGCTGTGGAGAGCATGCCTCGGACCAGAGGAAAAATGAGATCAAAAAGTGGCAGCAGAGAGAAAGGACAGTCTACTGCCTGCAACTTCCCCATTTTTGTTTCCTCTTACCCAAATCAATAATTATTTGTTTTGTTTGTCAATTTCCCCCAAATCAGGTCTCCTTTGCCCCTGGCAGTAAACAAAAACTGTTTTTATCTCAACCCATGAACTTTTTAATTTCTGTTTTTCTTATTTATTCTCCTTTTTCCTGCCAAAGAGGGAGGGGAAATCAGTGAGCAGCTGAGTGGGAGTATTTCTGCTAGCCAAGGATAGCCTCCTGGAAATGGAAGCAAAATATAAATTTGGCTCTGGTTCTGTTCATGTGTGTATTTCTGCTAAAACAGCTTTACCCACTATCCCTTGGAATTTGACCCCCATTGTTGAATAATGGTGTCAGTATTTGCTTTTTCCTTTATTGCCCATTCTCCTATCAATATGTCTGGGGATCAAAATTCTATCTGTTATTAATGCTAGGTTGTATCACAGCTTTGCTGCAATTTTGTCATGCAATAAAAGATGTCATTTCCTCTCTAGTGATTCCTGATATTATTAACACCAAGGCTTAGAAATCATTATTTATCTATTTCTCTTTTCCTCAGTAAGTCATAGCATTAGATTAAAATATTCTACACTTAAGAAATTTATTGGTTTTATGGCTTTAATTTGTTCGAGTTTTTTCCAAATGTTTTCTATATGTTACAACATCTGAAATATTAGGGGGCACAATTTAACTTTTGTCCTTAACAGTGTGAGAAGCATAATTTTCCTCATTACAGTAAAAGCTGAGATCTCAGGAAGCAGTTAATGATGTTTATTAAAGCCTTGAGTTATCAAATACTAAATTCATTTTGTATGCATTTATATCCATAAACATAGACATCGCTACTTTTTAAACATCCAAACCATGTGCTTGGATATATACTCAGAGGCAGGAATGTGTAAGTAAGTACCCAGGCATTCATGCAGAATTTAGATAGCTGTGTATACAGAAATGAAATCAGGACCTCAGCAGACAAAATGTGCATTCCCTTCACAGCTGAAAACCCTCTTTGCATAAGATAATCAATTATAATGGAAACATCTATGCCATCCAAGAAAGTACCTCACTCCCTTCCATGCAGGGAAACACCAGTTTTACTCATCTCCTCTGGATACAAGTTCAGACCATTTTACAACAACTATAAACTGATGCTGTATACAAGGATCTGAAAATGACGTAATAGTTTTCAGTGTAAGGACTGAGATATTACAAAGCACTGCTGGATAGGGAATACTTGCTAAACACGTGCGCAGTCAGTGTATTGGCCTACCCAATGTATGCAATGGTAGAAAGGATGCAGTCCTGAACAAAGAATTGTCAGGTAATAACCACAATGGGGCTCTGAGCTCTCAAGAGCAATACTGTATTGTTATCAGACTCTTTAAATAAAGAAGCTGAAGTCTGCTCCAATCTTTCACAAAGATGTTTAATTTTTATGTAATTTAATTAACATTCACAGGAAAGGTAAAATGCATCTGCAGTGCTACCTTGTGTAAATCTGCTTTAGAAGTAACAGCTGCACAGGTGAAGTCTTCTATTTATCTGCTTTGCCAAAGATTGGAGTAATGGGCTACTACTCAGTTATGAGGATAAAAAATACTGAATACCTTTGGACATCTGTAATTTTCTGTGCTGGCAGATGGAAGCCAGGTGACATACCTTAGACCCATTAAAATGGCCAGAGGCACAAGTTTAGGCAACAGAAGTGGCCCAAGTGACGGTGTCAACAAGGGACTTGACTCAGCACCCTGCATACGGATAGATGCCCTGTGACCTTTGATATGCTCTGGGTTTACTGCGTGGCCTCCAGCTGCTGCTCCAGGTGGAAACATTCCCATATGATTCCTGTGTCAGACTTGCTAACTGTGGAGGGCGTCTGTACTGCCTGCCAAACTGGCAGCTCTAACAGAATTAAAAACAAGCCCCTGGGCTAAGGTAAATTTGAATATTAACACACCCACCTATATTTAGAAGTCTAGATGCACACTGGATGTTTAGATTTCCTAGTCAGTGTTTTAGTGAAACTGAAGGAGCAAATCAACTGAGAAACCACAATATTCAGAGGGACTTTTGATGCAGGGAGGAAGTGGTCAGATGAATGAATGAATGAATGAATGCATCACAAAGTCAGGGGAAAATACAAAGCAAGAAATGTAATCTGTTTAGGAAGAAGATTTCATGGGAAGTGGAGGAGGGAGAAGTATTGATAACTGAAGTGTTTTATTTTGCTTTGTCCTGACAAAGAACAGTAAAGAAAGGTCAAAAATTGTGCAAATGGAATAATGCATTTTATAATGGGATTATTTTATAGATGACAATTCTATGATCTTTAAAAGTTCTGATAAACTTGCAGTTATTTTAAAATGAACCAATTTAAGCAAAAAGATTCAGAAACAAAGCTTTCAATATTTTCTCAGCAAAATGGAGTTCAAAATGAGATCATAGACAGTTTTGTATTCTTGGATTTGTATAATATGAAATATTTGATGAAAAACCCTCCCACTGAGCTTTTGTGATGTAAGACCATATTAGAAATTGGAAAAGGAAGCCTTTTGAAATGCTGCAGACAAAAGAAGTAGTAAAAGTACAGTGAAAGGTAAATCAAAAAAGTCTTCTAAGATGATAATAATCAGACAAAGATTTAAAATGAGAAATGAATAATAAAAGGAAAAAAAGGAAAACAAAAAGGAAAAGAAAAAAGAAGAAAAAGAGAAAATGAGAAAAAAGGAAGGGAAAGGGGGAAAAAAAGAAAAGGAAAGGAAAGGAAAGGAAAGGAAAGGAAAGTAAAGGAAAGGAAAGGAAAGGAAAGGAAAGGAAAGGAAAGGAAAGGAAAGGAAAGGAAAGGAAAGGAAAGGAAAGGAAAGGAAAGGAAAGGAAAGGAAAGGAAAGGAATTGGAAAGGAAAGGAAAGGAAAGGAATTGGAAAAGGAAGGAAAAATATGGGAAAATATGGGAAAATATGGGAAAAGGAAAATGAGATAATATCTTGTATTTGAAAATATCAGTCTTTGATCTGGCACCAGCAGTGGAAAAAGGAGAAGCATTCTTTTAAAGGTAGATCATTACTTTTTGCTTTAGGAAGCAAAGAGGAAAACTGCAGCAGAATTTGGGAATAATTCCTAGAATTGAAATTCTGAGATGCCCCTTCCCTGCATACTGAGTGTGGAAAGTGAGGAACTATGGGTTGGGTTTCACTACACCCAGCAGCCTGAGCAGGAAAAAAAATAGACTTAAAAGAAGGGACTGTGATTTTCTTCCACATACAAATCCAAATCTGAGATCAGAGTGCCTCTGAGAGCTGCACTCACAAAAAAGCCTAATTCCTTGATTTTCAGGTTTCTGTGACCTTGACTCACAAGATAAGGCAAGACTAAGTGTGACTAAGGCAAACTTAACCCTCTCCTAAGGAGTGACATGAGTTATATGCCTGGGAAGGTGAGGAGCAGGAGCAGTGATTGGGGGAAGGCTGTGAGACAGACAGGGAAAGGGGAGAGAAAACAAACCTGCAGCAATTGAGGAAACCTTCAGAGGTCTTACTTGGCTGATTTCTCACACCATACTGGTTTATTATAGATGACATTCCAGTCAATTTAATTATGAAAGCATTTGTCACTACCACCTGAGGAGGAATAAAAATCAGTGACCACAAAGGTGATTGCATTAGTCACCTCTATTATTAAAGGTACCATTTAAATCCCATTGAAATGAATGAAAAAAAACCCCAGGTGATTTAAAAGGAATTGAGCCCATGGCAAAATCATACCTAATAAATAACCTACTTTTTTTTTTTTTTT